>CM060950.1:3112097-3296235 GCA_030765055.1 Mantis religiosa | reverse complement strand
AAAGAAAGAAAGAAAGAAAGAAAGAAAGAAAGAAAGAAAGAAAGAAAGAAAGAAAGAAAGAAAGAAAGAAAGAAAGAAAGAAAGAAAGAAAGAAAGAAAGAAAGAAAGAAAGAAAGAAGAAAGAAAGAAAGAAAGAAAGAAAGAAAGAAAGAAAAGAAAGAAAGAAAGAAAGAAAGAAAGAAAGAAAGAAAGAAAGAAAGAAAGAAAGAAAGAAAGAAAGAAAGAAAGAAAGAAAGAAAGAAAGAAAGAAAGAAAGAAAGAAGAAAGAAAGAAAGAAAGAAAGAAAAGAAAGAAAGAAAGAAAGAAAGAAAGAAAGAAAGAAAGAAAGAAAGAAAGAAAGAAAAGAAGAAAGAAAGAAAGAAAGAAAGAAAGAGAGAGAAAGAAGGAAAGAGAAGGAAACAAACAAACAAAGAAGGCACGAAAGAAAGAAGGAAGGAAAGAGAGAAGGAAAGAAAGAAAGAGAGAGAGAGAGAAAGAAAAAAGTAACAAACAAACAAAGAAAGCAAGAAAGAAAAAAGAAAGAAAGGTGGGAGGGAGTTAGGGATTTTGAGAAATGAAGGACGTGCTGGCTAACATTCACATTTCTTTGAGAATTTGTGAACGTTATGTGTTATCTAGCGCCAACTTCATCAACAACTTTATCTATCTATCTATCTAATATTCTTTCCCTGATTCTTCAGTTTCATGAACAAAGCTATTCTTAGGAAGTGAAATGCGTTGGACTTCCAGATTGTGTCAAAAATATGGAAATAATTTCTGCAACATCAGTCTCCAGAGATCCAACAATATAGCTGAACTTGGTTGTTTCCTTCTTAAAACCTACATTAGACAATTGTGCTTCATTATATACATATTATAGGTGTTCATTTTTTATTTGTTATTTCCCGCCCTCCGATTGAGCAAGAATGACGTCATAGTTCACTACTGAGTCTATCTTGTAATCATAATGCCCTATATGCAGAGAAAGTGGTAATTTTTGCGGAACAGTAAGCAAATTACAGCGCTCGGAGTGTGGTTGTGCTGGTAACCTTTACAACCAGCTTCCCTTGGAAATGAACACAGAGCACCACGTCTTCATGGCTGAATGAAACTTGCATATCTGCATTAAAATTGGTGCAACATATAAATATAATTTAAACCGCTGCCTAGAGGAGTTTATGCAGCGCTATCTAGCATTCAGACAAGTCCTTCGGAGCGTAATGTTGTCATAAGCATCCATGTACCATCAAAATATACATTTTTGCCATTCTCACGCTTAATTAAAATGTGTATTAATATTGGTATCCTTAGGTCTTTTAAAACCAGTAGGTGCATCACACATCTCCAAAACACAGGATCAGTTACTCGCAAAAGGAGAGACACTGGATGCTATAAAGTGACTGGTTCCAATCCAGAAGCAATAAATAAAGTTATGATAGAAAGGCCTCAAGCATACCTTCTCGCAATACAGACAGTGTTTAAGGGGAAGAGAGAAAGGAAATATAATAAAATGGACACATAAGACTATGTACTAGAGATATTTTCTTCTTTAGACTTAGATAAAAGCTTTATACATATTGTAACACTAATTTATTTTTCATTCCTAGAATATCTTCTGCTAATTTTCTGGTTTGTGATGAAGTTACATTGTGAGGAAACTGTAGGTGAAGAAAAGAATTGAGATCAAATTGAAATATTTCTATTTTAAGTGGCAGGTTAACAATATGCATATATTATTACTAAAATTATTCTATATAATATGCATATATGTCTACTATAAAAGAAAAACAGATGTTCATTGTGAAATAAGTGTTCATCTGCTTATCATTTTGTATATTCTTTATGGTATGCACAAAAGCTGTAGATATTTGCTATTAAATGATGCTTAATTGTTACTAACTGCTGAATTAATAATATATAATAATTAATTTTTGTTCAAGAATGGACAGGCAGAAATAATGCTATATGTTAGAAGATAAATTCTACATAACTAAGAAAAGAAAACATAGAAGAACAAAACAAATGATAGTCCTGTAAAAGAATATTTATGTTACTTATATCCACCATAGTGTCCGTCTTTTGAAATATACTTGAAAAACACATCATTACTCTTTTTCAGGAATTGATATGGTGAAGATCAATCAACCAGAAGCAGCTGCTAAGTATGAAATACTTAACACTCCATCGTTAGTATACTTTCGCAAGAGAGTTCCTTTAATTTATGATGGCAAGTAATTTTATTTATTTAATCCACAAGCATGCATAAACTACTTAAAGGCATTTATACAGGTAAGATATGTTGTTTATGTGTTAAAATTTGTATGCCTGACTTGAAAACACCCTAAATTATCATTACTTTATCTATAATATATGAATGCTTTCCACTATAACAGCTCCAAAATGTATATTTGAAGGTTTCATTCACTGTTACCTTCTTTGCCTGATATAGAGGCTTAGAACTGAGACCTCAGTGACACATTTGCTGAGATTCAGCTTCTACTGCAAATTACATGTGAAAGATATTGTAAATCTCTTTGCATCTGTAAACCAGCCAAAGGCCAGAACATCTAACATTTGCTTAACCATTTATCTGCTAGCACCATGTCATGATTTCTATAATGCATGCTATATTGAAGATAATCATGCTTTTCACCAAGGAATATATTTTTCTATTTTCATGTACTGAATAAACTTTGTTTATGATTATAACTTACTACTTTGAAAAATACACATAGTATTTCCATAGTAATACCAGTATCAATTTCTATACTTCACTTAAAATATTCTTATTCACTGCTCTTCCGTTATTAAAAACATATTTTAACAATGATGGCAGGTGCCTGCCTTGGAGAAACTGAGTCAAACCACTCCAACACTATTGGAGCAAAACGAAACCACAATATTCAAGGACAGCCACTAGCTGACTTAACCAAGTCGGAAGTAGTCCTTTTGTCATGCACACAGTTTTCCTGACCATTCAATTTTCAGAATTCCAGAGTGTTTGGTTTCTAGAAATTTATTGTGGGACTGGCAGAGTATAAAAGAAGCTGCAAAAGTCAGCCTAATGCAATCATCCTAAGGTTCATAAAAGCTACCTCTTAACTAACACCAGTCTTAAACCCCTCAATTTCCTACAAAATCCTACAATAAAAACCTGTACCTGCAGATAAACCCTTAAGGGGTGGGCACACAGCAAAAGTCTTCAGGCTGTGTACAGCTTTCCAGCACCAACTGACAGCCTAAGGCAGTCATCAGTTCACAGTGAACCAAGAGAGCAGAGTAGTTGTGAGTTGTTCTGCAAGAAGTGTAGTATAGCTCAGCTTTGTAGTGATGAGTCTGCAGGCATTATGTGCACTTCAGAGGAGCAGTTGCTAATTTAAACTGACAAGTAAATATCAGAGTAGTTGTGCCAGAGTCAGTAAGCAGAGCGATTAAATGGGAAAAGATCTGTGTGTATCAGAAAAAGCAGCACAAATTTGTGCATGCAACAGAGCCATAAAAGAATATTAGACTGATATGCTCATTCTGTATATTTGTAGTAAGTGAAAGTGATTGTAAGTTAGCATTAAGCTAACAATTCTAGCGACAAAGAAGGTGAGTTTGCTGCACATGCCTTTTCATTTCTGTCGTAAGGTATTTGCAAGAGCTTATTCCAGAAGCCTGTAGGAAGTACTTAATAATTTCTCTGCCATTTTCATAATGAGAGGTTCTCTGGTAATTATGCTTCTAACATATACAATTTTTAAACAACTCCAGATTATGTCAGTGTGATAATGCTATAATAAATTCCAAGATACCACTTGCAAAGATGACATTAATGATAGTTGTAAGCATCACTGTCTGAAAATTGCAATCAGCCATTTCTTAAACAAATCCAGGTAACCTGAATGCTGGATATTTTTCTGAGATGATTAGTCCCACACAGAAATACTACTACACCTGAACACTGCCCATTACATCTGCTGAATATCGTCTTCTAGTACACTATAACTGAAGACTAATTAAAGGAATTGAAGTAAAGTACTTCACTGATAAAAATAATATTGTCCTTGATTTACCTGTTATCAAGGATCATAATTACGGAACTGCTAACCCAATGTGGATAAATTGACTACTGCTCGAATGGGAAAATTAGTTGATAACACAGCCAGAGGAAGTAATGAATCTAAAGATGAGGTAAATTTGAAAGTGACAAATACAATAAATTTGATAATGAAGAGGAAGTGATAGATGATCCTGACTATCTACTTTATCATAAAAGATATAGAAATGTAAATTATGAAATGTACATATTGAGAAAGAGACATGATGAATGTGCTCAAAGTGCTTAGCAAGAGGCCAAAAAATTAGAGCTGACAACTATATCAGAGATGTCCTTAAAATCTAAAGTTGCCAATGTTCATAGATCTCTGGAGAGAGTCAAAAGCCAGTATTTCAAGCTTTCTTAACAACCACAGAAGGGTAATCAAGGCAAAGTGGAACTTCTGCAAATTCTTTGAAATTGAGAAAGAGAATAAATAGATGTTTCCCTTTACCTTAGATTCTAAAATGTGAAATGTTTATTATTGGGTAAAATGTTCAATATGTGGCATACATGCATGTTTGTCAGACAGAAAGCAAAAACAAAGTAGGGTGTCCAAGGTCACCAGACAGAACTAATAACATAGAATAATTCTGTTTCAAAATACCCTTTGCATTACTGCAAGAAAGGTGCTGCGAACTTCTATCAGTTGATGGAAATTTAATTGTTTTTCTACACTAACCGTGTGTAGGATAAGATTTGTATAGAATCAGAGCAATTTCCACAAGAAACTTCTTTGATTATTCTTAATTTTGTAAATAATGCTGCATTATGGTGTTCAATGAAGTATGAGTCAATACAGCTAATGATAATGACATTTGAGAATTCAGGTGCACAGCACATTGACTGAGTCATATCTGACTAGGCTTTCAATTTCTTGATCTTGACATTCCAAAGCATCCTAACAAGACTAATCCAACACCTTGAAGTATGAGTCAATACAGCTAACGATAATGACATTTGAGAATTCAGGTGCACAGCACATTGACTGAGTCTTATCCGACTAGGCTTTCAATTTCTTGATCTTGACATTCCAAAGCATCCTAACAAGACTAATCCAACACCTTGAAGATATTACATTATATACTTCTTCTGGGCTTGTAGGCTGTGGTCCAGTTGGTTTAGCATCCCACATTTTGCCGAAAACTGCGTCCGGCATCATCAGGGTTACAAAATTGTGAACTCCTGATTCCACAGACTTTGCTCAGACTCAGATGTCAAACCAACTGGACCATGGCCTACAAGCCCGAAGATGTATATAATGTAGTTGATGACGCTGACCGTTGTTGTTGTAATTTCACTCCCTCCAACGATAAATCATGTCAGACAATGAATGGAATGGGTGAAATGATGCTCAAATGAGCCCAGGTGCCATAGAGCTTAGAGTTACCTGACATTCGTCTTTCAGGATAAGGGAAAACAGAAAAACCCTTATCCAGGTAACTCACCCTGACCGAGATTCGAACTCGGGACCTCTTGAACATGAGGCAGACACTCTACCACCACGCTACCAAGGTGGGCGACGCCGACCGTGAAAGCCTCAGCACTTAAGTGACCTTGATGACAGTTCCTAATTTATACATGGAACCACTTCAAATTCAGAAGAGTAAATGACTAAAACTGCAAGAATTAAAAAACACATTTTGAAAAAACTGTCACCCTTTTCATGAGAATCTACTTGAAAATAAGATTTTCCAAAATGTATTGAAATAAGCTACTGACTCATCTTAGCATTAATTACAAATGTCACCTGCTATATACAACACTTCTTATGTTTTATTTGATAAAGATGCCTTGAAACTGATATCTTTAAAAAAAAATCTTGCCTATAAAACTCGTAGGTAAATAATGAGTACATATATAGGTAGTAAAACATGTCAGAATGAAAATCTCTTACCCTATATCAATGAGAAATATGTTTGTATCTTAAATACTAGATACTTATAATCAGAGGCAAGACTCTGTGGTAACAATTATTTATAAAATTTGCATTAATAATTTTAATTGGTGGTGTTTATAAAACTTGTAGGTAAATAATGAGTACATATATAGGTAGTAAAACATGTCAGAATGAAAATCTGTTACCTTAAATCAATGAAAAATATGTTTGTATCTTAAATACTAGATACTTATAATCAGAGGCAAGACTCTGTGGTGACAATTATTTATAAAATTTGCATTAATAATTTTAATTGGTGGTATTTTGTGGTGAATATTTTACCTTAAATTTGCATTAATTTTGTGCAAATTTTCGGTGAGAATTAATGAGCAATAAACATGGCTGAAATGAAAAGTAACAGGTAACTAGAGTAACACAACTGTTAAAACTCCTATTTTCCAAATTAAAACATTTGAAATCAGCAAACAGTAGATAATACGAATAAAATCAAATATCACACATCAGACATCACCAAACTGCAGTATACAACAAGTTGTGATGTTTTCGCTTTTTATACTTGTTCTTTTGTCTTTCACAACTGAGTTATATGCAGAGAAAAAGCTCTCACTGTCAGCGTTTGAAATCGGCAACCAAAGACATTGAAGGGACTTATCACAGAAATTGCAGTAAGAATCAGCTTTTGCCTTCAATGCCAAGAGTGCTGTTACTACATCTAATCTGTTATCATTACCACCATGGCTTTGCTGTTCAACAATGTCACAAAGCTTGTAACAAAGAAGAAAATCAGAAGTAATACCACTGGTTTTAAATGCATTTAATTATTTAAATGCTGCCATTACATGACTTAAATCACCTATACTTGATTTAGGAACTAGCCTAGAAGGCTCAAACAAATGATCCAAAGCTTTTATGGTTATTACATCATCAGTTACTTTTGCCATAATGGAGCTCAATTTAGACAAAGTCATACGGCAGCAAACTTTTAGAAACTTGACCACTCTAATATTTCACATTTGGCTCTCAACGAGTTAATTCAGGGTAAAACAAGATGAACCACAGGTTTTTGTTTAATTTGAAATTCTAATATTGGATCTGTTGTCAATCTGCAATTTTCAGAAACAAATGTTGCCTGTACCTTTACAATATTGCAGCACTTGGCATAGCAAAAATGTTTATTTAACAAATTTTGCGCAGGAACTGAAAGCTTTTCTTTTTAAAAAAAGAAATTGACAATTGAATCAAAATAGCTGACAATGTAAACTACTGAATTAAACCAGCTAGACCAACATGTTAGTACAGGCAATGGGAACAGTTTGGCTTCTAAATCTGGGTGGTTTTCAGTAAGGTATTGTTTGTATTCGGGCATTTCAGAACACATATTTAAGCACTGAGGTACAATATTTTCATGTTAATGTAATGTCTGAGAGTAGCTTACAAGAAGTTCAGTACCCTCCGAGTATCTTTAGTCAGCACAATAGAAGCTTGTTTGCTTTGCCCAGTGTGGTATCCAATAAATAACATTTCCAGTTAGCATACGACAAACAGTTCTCAGTATCACGGACCAGCCGGATGCTGTGGTGTCAGTTTATTGTTGCATGGCTTAGCTGTTATTTCAGTGAGCATGATGATGTCACTGTATTGGCTTTGTTAAGTTGCTTTTGTTAAATTTGTAAACATTTTTTTTCACGACTTTTAGCTTCATCCTATGAAGACATGAATATTAAAGTAAAGTTATATTTATGTAATTTGTAATAAATGAACATTTTCCTATGCAGACTAAAAATAACAGAAATTTTCTCAATTATTGCTAAAAATATATATTATTCTCGAGAAAAAGGAAAAATTTGCGAAAATTCAAGAAAAATTTCTAAAAACAAAAACTCTTGCCTCTGCTTATAATCATATTTTTTAGAAATTGTGGTACTTTTCAAAGTACACAACAGGCTTGGAACAGGGCTGTAGATTGTCTCCTACATTGTTTAAAGTATATATTCAACAGATACTGATGTAAAGAAATGAGAATTCCAATTGGACAAGGGGCTGTACATTCATTGTTATTTGCAGATGATCAAGTGATCATTGTGCAATGTCGTGAAGATGCAAAATTTATGCTAAGAAAAATTCTTGAAGCCTTTGAGGCAGGTGAATTGAAAGCTAACATGAGTAAAACTGAATATTTGATGATAGGTAAAATGGAGAAGACGTCAAGCTCCTCAACGAACAATTAAATTGCTAAAAGAATTTAAATATTTGGAATCAATAATTCATGAATATGGAAAATGTAAAGCAGATGTAGATTACAGAATAAGACAGGGTAGAAGAGCAGTAAAGTTGTTGAATGGAGTATTATAGAGTGTGGAAATAATAATGGAAACAAAAAAGAGAAGTCGTCAGGTCATAGTAGAGAGCATATTGACATATGAGGCAGAGGGCTTGAGTTTATTGGCGGGTAAAAAAAAAAGAAAGATACAAGGAAATATGGAATAAAGAAGAGTGCCAGAGTATCCAGGTTAGAGAGGAGAGGGAATGCAGATATTAGAAAGATAATGGATATGGAAGAATCAGTGATTGAAAGCACTGAGAGTCAAACACTGCAGTGGTATGGTCATGTGAGAAGGATGGAAGAAGAGAGGTGGCCAAATATGATACTATAATGGTCTCCAGGTGTTAGAAGGAAATGAGGCCAGCCTAGAACTTTCTGGAAATCTGCAATAGTGTGAATGATGAGCAAATGGGAGTTGGTTCAAGGAGAATAGAAGAATAAACACAGATGGAGATTGGGAATTAAGGGTGACCACTGAAAAGTGTAGAAGTCCCTAAAATTAAAAGTGTAGTACTTTTGGCTTCCCTATAAAATATGAGTTTTTCCAGGTATGTGCTCTACATTTTTTAACCCTAATATGCCATTATTTGCACTCAATTGTAATACAGGGCTATCTAAGGTCAACATGCCAATCTGATATTTTCCATTAACATAATTCCATGCTAATCACTTCAGTATGACCTAAAATATGAAGAAAAAGAATATACACTGATGTTTTACAAACATCAACCTAAGAGTGAAACTAATGTACATTCTTTATAAATATTTGGGGTTTAGCATCACATACACAACTTTCTGCTCATATATCTTTTTATGTTCTGTGTAAATTTATCCTCCACCTGCCATTCTTTTCACCATATTACTGGTCTACAACTTTCTAATTTTAGGTGATCTGCATGACGAGGAGAAGATCTTGACATGGCTTACATCTCAAGATATTTTTGAGGTAAAGAATGAAATTGAGGAAGTCAACAGAAAAATGCTTGACAAACTTCTAGAAGAGAATGAATTCCTGGCAGTTTGCTTCTGTAAGTAATCATTAATAACATATTTTCTCGTCTGCAAAAGGAAAGTGAGACTCAATAAATTTCATCTCAGAAACTATTTGTAGTTGTCCAACTGCAAGTTGTCCAACTGGCTAGTTGGAAAGAGATTGAAAATGGAGACGAATGCCTTTGAAACTAGTCTCTCATTAATATAAACAAGTAAGCAATGAGTATCAATAAACCAACTACAAATAGTTTCTGAGATTAATTTTGACGTCACTGTTACTAAATTCCTCCAAACACACATATATCCATAAATTTCTTTAGAATATCCAGGAGCATAATATAAAATCATTGTCAACCACCTCATTTTCATCATCATCATCATCACCATTATTATTCTTGTTATTATACCACTGTTGGTTTTGGCTGCAATCAAATTTAGGCTGCTTATAAATCAAAATGCATTCTAATAGTAATGTATATCAGTTCACACAAAAATTCCAGTCATCATAAATGATGATGATGGTGATGATGATAGTAATAGTAATAATGATGATGATGGTGATGATGATGATAAATTCAAAATTGAAACCCAGCGGCTAAACCCTATTGAGGGTGGACATGCAGCAAAATCACTCAGGCATAACCAGCAGTAATCCAGAATAGGAGGCTGAAACTTTGTAATCTGCCGAAAGCAAGGGGTGGTCAGTTTTCATAATTAGGTTTTGAATATTCACAATATTTTGGGGTATTAATACCATTTTGTTCATTGGAAATCTAATCAAGGCTTCGCGGGTGATCATCCGTGTCAAATTAATAAATGTCCAGCTTTCGGCCATTGTAAACTCCATGGCCTTCTTCAGGATCCTGGCCAATGGTCGAAAGCTCGACGTTTATTAATTTGACACGGCTGATCACCCGCGAAGCCTTGATTAGTAATGCTCGCCGTGAAAGCTTCAAGTCTTACATTATTGGAAATCGTTTCTGAGTGCTATATTTTCAATCCTTAAACCATTTTCACATAATGTTTATAAATCATTAATGCTGAACATGTTTCTTGAGAGATGTAGCCAAATAACTGTAAAAATATGTTATGTAAATATATATATATACGAGGGCTGTTCAATGAAGAATGATCATAATTTTCTTACGGTCATAATTTTTCGCACTAAAATTCAATCTTATTATATTCTGTTAGCTTAATGTGAAACAAACACGCTGTAGTAGTTTCATTATTGGTACTCCTGGTTCCTGCCTGTGAGAACCAGGAAAGTTCAGACTTGTTCAGTATCGCCTACCGCTGCAATGGAGGCAACATGCAGTTAAAGTTGATGTTAGAGGAAGATCCAGAGTTTCTTTCAATCGTAATCACTGCTGATGAAACTTGGCTACATCATTTTGATCCTGAGAGCAAACAGCAAAGCTCAGTGTGGAAATCTCCTTCATCACCAACCCCCCAAAAAGCAAAAGGGGTTGCTTCTGCTGGCAAAGCTATGGTCATCTCATTCTTTGATATTCATGGAATGGTTTATCAGCATGTTGTACCTGCACACACATCAGTAACTGGACAATACTATAGGGATGTCCTGAAAACCTTGCAAGTCCATATCAGGCACAAAAGACTACATTTCCATGAAGCAGGCTGGATGCTGCACCAAGATAATGAGCATCTGCCAATGTTGTTGCTGAATATCTTGCAAAAATCAACGTGAAGTGCATCCCCCACCCTTCCTATAGTCCGGATTGAGCCCCATGTGACTTTTTTCTATTCCCTAACTTGAAGAAACGCCTTCATGGGAGGCATTATCCATCATCAGAAGCAGCGGTGAAGACTGCAGAGGCGATTTTGAAGGATCTCTCAAAAAATGGTTTCCAGCAAGTCTTTGAAGACTGGGGGAAATGCTGGGATAAGTGCATCACATTCAGGGGAGACTATTTTGAGAAGGACCATCAAAATTATGAGGATAAGTAAAGGCACATTGTCAAAAAAAATTGTGATCATTCTTTATTGAACAGCCTCATATATATACATCTGTTTTATTGCTACCTAAATTTATACTTCAGTTTACATAAATCTAACTACCTCATCTTTCAACTTACAGAAACAGTAGCACAAAATGTCCAACTTTTTTTTTCAGATGATCCTGAAGCAGAGGAAAGTGACGATGTGCTAGAAATTATGGAAAAGATAGATAGTGAAACCGATAATTTGGATATAATATTCCTAAAAATGGGAGATCCTCGATATGCAAGGAAGTGGGGAGTAACACAACTTCCAGCAGTAGTTTATTTCCGCAGACGCTTTCCCAACATATATAGAGGTAGGTATTACATTGCTGTACTCAGTAGGCTTATTAAAATTGTAAATTATGCAATTGCTTATTTTTCATTATGACTAGATGATTTTCTAAATATGCATAATAGTGAAAATAGTGGTGGTCAAAAATATAAACATGGTGCTAAGTTAATTGTTGGAAATTAATCATTTCTTCACACTAGAATTATATAGGCTACGGTTTTGGATTGATAGTTAACTTAGAAAGTTCAATGCCATGGCCGGGATCTGAACCATGGATCTCCTGATTTCCGTCCAGTCGCTCTTACCCATTGAACTACCATGGTAAACGTGCCGTCCTGACATTAAATTCTCCATTTGACTCATATATATTTTCCCGGTAAACCACTAGGGGCTCTCGTATTCGAGATACACCGCTTGTGGCAACTTACTATTGTAAGTACCTGAATCCCAGGCTAGTGTGAAGAAATGATTAATTTCCACCAATTAACTTAATAATAAGAGTTTAATGGTGAAGCCTAAGATTCAAGTACTTACAGTAGTAGGTCGCCACAGTAGTAGGTCGCCATAGGCGGTGTATCTCGAATATGAAAGCCCCCAGTGGTTTACTAGGAAAATATATATGAGTCAATCGGAGAATTTAATGTCAGGACAGCATGTTAGCCATGGTAGCTCCAAGTTGACTCTATCAATAAACATGTGTATTTTGTAAATGGAACTCCCTATTGAAGCAGCAAATTCCTAAAGGCTGCATTTCTCTATCAAACAGTGCCCAACAATAATAAACATAAAATTAATTTTGGGCTAGTGACTGTGATTGTGCCATGCAATCGAGTGTAAAAATGATTCTAAAATGCACATGAAAGAAAGCTTTGATTTACTGGGTGGAAATCTAAAAACCAGATATCCAATTACACAATACTCTCAAAAAGAATAGTTGCCCAACTAAGGAAAGGAGTCAAATGGTAAGTGTACAGGATGAATATTAAATGCAGCCTTCGAAGACAAGGACATCACTGATGATGCTGCAGTGATGAAGGTCAATATCTACTGATTTGCAGTCAATTTTTCCTTGCAGCAGCATTCATTCCCTCACGCACAACTTCTATTTCCACTAGCCTTGTTTAATAGGATGTTGACTACTATAATGTTGGATACACCAGTATACAGGAATCACAGCATCAGAGTGATTGCAGTGGAAATGTAGACCTCTAGGAAGCTTATATGTTCATTCACTAGGAATACATACAAATATAGTAATTTGTAACCTAAAACTTCACTTATCTTATAAGAAATGATGATAATTCTTATAAATTCTCCAGGATCGCAATTTCATGTATATTTATACACATCTTCAGCCAGAAACAAAGCTGTCGCCATAGTTACTAAACATTAGATGTTGATATGTTCTTGTTAGTACTACCAAATCAACTGCCGGTATTTCAAAATTCATTACGCAATGTTTGTTTTTTAAAATAAATATATTTTCCCAAACCATTAAATCTATTGGACCATTTAATTGTTTTAATAATTTAACTTCTGCATTTATTTCATGGTTAAATGACCAAAGTTCAACTTTAGGAAAACTATATACTCTAGATATTGTACATAATTAATATTCGCTTGCTTAATTATACTTTGTAACATATTGTATTGTAAATATTGTAGACTTATTTCTGATCTTAAAGTTTAGCTTTAAAATTTTAATGAGTCACCAATTTACAAGTGCCTGCTCTACTATGTAAGTGTAATGTGACGAATAAAGTATTGTATTGTATTTATTTTGAGGAACTAAAGCTATACCAAACTCTAAAAAAAAAATTTCAAAATGTTTATTAACCCAAGGATGGTAAGTAAATTTTTTAATATTATAATCGTCTTTTATTTTTTAAGGGTAGAAATATCATTAACAGTTCTCTGATATTTGAATTTTTCTATTTTTTCATTTATAAAGTCTTTATTAAAACCATTAATTAAAGCAATATTAATAATATGTTAATATTCTTTATTAAATTCATCTTTATTCAGGGGTATATTTATTAATTT
Organism: Mantis religiosa; assembly: GCA_030765055.1. Lineage (NCBI taxonomy): Eukaryota > Metazoa > Arthropoda > Insecta > Mantodea > Mantidae > Mantis > Mantis religiosa. The sequence goes on along the minus strand of CM060950.1, from coordinate 3,282,621 downwards.
ATAAATCAAACTATTGAAAACAGCAAATTCATGTAAAAAAGGGTTAAAACTTTTATTTTTTATGTAATTATCAATATGAGTAGACTTCCTATAAATACCAAAGTTTAATTTATTATTGTTTCTTATTATCTTTAGATCTAGAAAAGGAAGAAATCCATTAATTTCAGACTCTAATTTAAATTTTATAGCTATATCTTGCAAATTTAGTAATTTTAAAGCATCGTTTATGAGTTTTTCAGGAACAATTACAAAAATATCATCAACATAGCTATACCAAACTTTAAAAATTAAAGGGAATGCTTTAGTGACTTGCATTTCGAAAAAACTCATAAAAGAATCAGCAGGAAAAAGTGAAAGAGGATTATCCATTGCTAAGCCAGAAGTTTGTTGAAAAAATTCACCATTAAAAGTGAAAAAATTTTGATCTAAACAAAATTTCGTAAGTTTAACAAAATCAACTATTAAGTCCTCATGGAAATTTATTGAATTTAACCAATTTTTTAAATAAATTAAAAGTTTTTCTCTAGGAATACTAGGAAATAAGGTAGCTACATCAATCAAAGTATAAACTTGAAAGAAGCATAGGGACAGTGAAGCATAAATTAGTACAAAAGTGAATCGAGAAGATATTGACACATTGCTTCACTCACACTGTTTATTCACAGGACATGTTTCAAGAGCTCTTGCTCCTATCATCAGCTGATACTCGATTCTCAGCTGATGATAGGAGCAAGAGCTCTTGAAACATGTCCTGTGAATAAACAGTGTGAGTGAAGCAATGTATCAATATCTTCTCGATTCACTTTTGTACTAGTTACATCAATGTTTGCTTCACTGTTAATAACTTCATATTTTACATATTCACTAGGAATAGCAACAAAGAAACTCGCCATATAAAGGCTGAAGGTTTGTTGACAAAACTTTCAATTGCAATCAAAGATCAGCAAATATAAAGAACCATCACACATCATCTCCTACAGGTTTTGTAGTACTTGATCATCTTTTGCAGGAAATATTGAGCCAATAAAACATTTGAAACAAATTCAGATAATTAAATCTTTAAGGAAAAAGGATGTAATCTTCTCAAGGGCTGATAAAGGGAACAAAATAGTAATCTTAGATACAGCTACATACAAAGAAAAAATGTTAGAGTTACTACAACAAAAAGAATTCCAGGAAATAGATTCTAATCCACTCAACCGATGCATAAAAGATGTACAAAAAATCATCATTAATAGTAAAATTTTAACAACTACAGAACAAAAAACTATCAAACCAGACAACCCTACCCTTGCAAGAATATATGGTTTGCCTAAAATACACAAACCCAACATACCCATGAGACCCATTGTAAATAATATAAACACTCCTACTTACCTTCTGGCAAAATGGCTAACCAAAAAATTTCAGTCCTTTCCACAATTCCATACTCTGAGTATAAAAAACTCTTTAGACCTGGTAGAAAAAATTCAAAATCTTAAACTAAAACCTCATGACACTTTAGTATCCTTTGATGTCCGCTCCCTCTTCCCTAGCATTCCATTAGACAAACTTTTGATTCAACTGAAAAAATGGCTAAATTCTATAAACCTGGATGCCAATGCAATAGAAGAATATGTGGCAATGACTGAATTATGTATACATCAAAATTATTTTGTCTTCGATGGAAAATATTACAAACAAATTTCAGGACTAGCTATGGGAAGCCCGCTATCACCATTTTTGGCCAATCTATACATGAGCTTTTTCGAAACACATATTACTAAAGCCTTCCCTCATATGTTTAAAACATGGTACAGATACGTAGACGACATCTTTGCAATAGTGCCCTACAAACTAATAGATGATGCTTTGAAACTACTCAACCTGCAAGAATCCAGCATACAATTCACAGTAGAAACTGAAGAGGACTGTACTCTACCTTTTTTAGACCTTAAAATCAAAAAAGGCAATGAAAAACTAGAATTTGGCATTCATAGAAAAGCAACACACACAGATAATTACATCAAAGCAAATAGTTTCAACCCAATTCCACACAAACATGCAACCATCAACAGTCTGACACACAGATTAGTAAATCTACCTCTCAGCCAGCAAGAATATCAAAACGAATACCATCAAATCTTAAAAACTGCAATTAAAAATGGATATGGAAAAAACCTTGTAGATAAAAAACTAAAATTATTCAAACTTCAAAAGAAATTAAAACAGATCACAGCTCTCACACCAATAAAACAAGAAACTAGATTTGCTAAATTTACTTACCACCCCTGGGCCACAAAAAAGTTCCAAAAAATATTCAAGAAATACAATATAACATTGGCACCAGAAAACAATTACAACATTAAAAACCTACTTCACAGTAATAATACTGATAAGATAAAACCAGAGGAAAAGTCAGGCATTTACAAAATTAAGTGTAAAGACTGTGAAAAAATTTACATAGGAAGGACAAAAAGGAACATAGGCACTAGAAAGAAAGAACACTTCAGGCACTTAAGATACAAAAATATTGATAAGTCCGCAATAGCAGCTCATTTCTGGTCTGAAAATCATGAAATTGAAGATAGCACAGAATTACTAAAATACGTACAAAAACATAGTGAACTCGTCATATGGGAGAGGATATACATAGAAAAACATAAAAACCAACTAATGAACTTTGAAATCCTGCCAGAAGAGAATCCCACATTTAAGTTCATCACTAAATCAACAGATGGCAGCAACAACCCCAGAATTACCCACACCGCTGGATCTAGCGTCAGTCGCACAAGAGCCGTAGATGCAAACGAAGATTTGCGAAACATGTCCTCAAAATAGGTACGAAAGTGAAGCAGATGTGTAAAAAATGCGACTCATCTAAAATTTAATAATATTGAGTCTTGTGTTGATTTTAGTATACAAGGTCACACTGCTGAGTGGTTTAAGTGTGTCAGCTGGATTTAGCAATACGTTTTCCTCGCACTTGATCAATACATCTAAGTTTTTATTTGCTAGCTAAGAAATTTTGAAAAAATTTTGAATTTTTCCATAAGGTATTTCAAACTTTGAAGGTGTGAACTATTAAGGGCTAAAAAACGGAAATAATTTTTGTTGTTTCAGGCAATGTAAAATCAGGTGATGAAGTACTAGAGTGGCTACGGAAAAATCGTTTCCGTCAACCTGAACTGAATATCTTCATGTATGCTGTAATTGCACTTGCAGTCACATTTGTGCTGTACACAGCATGGTTACTTTCCTGCTTCCGGCCTCATCAAAAGCAATCGTGAGTAATTATATTACTTGGATTGAATCATATAAATAAGTTTATTTGGCTACATTGAATAAAATAAATGGAATGTAGCATGCAAAGTCTAAATATAAGTAATACAATTTTTGTTTAACACTACATTAAATATCATATTCTCATTACACAGTTTTATCTCAAATACTACTTTATTTACAGCCTTTCCATTTTTCTAATGGTTTTTTTTTATTTTTTATTTATTTTTTTATTTTTACAGGTAATGCAATTATCAAATGTTGTATTAAAAGCATCATTTAAATGTTTCAGAAAGATGCTCTTTGAAAGCAGTTTATACAGTTTATATTTACATTCTGTTTTATGTTCTAGCTCATTGTTTTTTAGCTTTGCTTATTCAGCTTTTGCAATGCTGTTTTCCATATCCTACAGAAAATGCAACTTAATTACTATCTACCATGCATGTTAAAATGCCATTTCAGTAGCTTCAAATTATGCAACACACTAGTAGTAAGATACTAGCTATAAGTTAAATGGTAGCCACTAAACCTGAAATACAACATTAGTTCACTGTGTAGGCTTCGGCAGCCGGTGTCCATAGTAAAACAGTCTTCCGGGGAAGGCCACGTTTTGGTTGTTTGCTGATGCCAACGTTTCATCCTACTATGTAGGGCTTCTTCAGGGCTCCTCTTCTTGACAGCATCACAGAAACTGTACTGACTAGGTGGCTTTCCATTTGTTTATACCTTGGCCATGGAAGCTTGGGCCAGCCCTCTCGGTCTCATTGGCTGATGGTCCGCCAATCCTTGCGCTCTTATCAATGTTTGCCAAATAGCGTGGAGATGTCTTCTATTATCCCTGTTTATGTTATTTTTTCAGTTGGAATATTTCTATGCTTTCTCTGGCCATTCTATGTGTTAAATAGTCAGAGTTAGCTAGTAGCTCAATTTGGTCGAAATCAATGTAATGTCGCATGGATATGGCATGCTGACTTTTTGGGTTGATTTAGTTTTAGGCTTCTGATATGTTCCTGCTGTCTGATTTTTATTGATCTGCCTGTCTGCCCTACATATGCTGCTCCACATTTACAGACAATCTTGTAGACCCCGCCACTACTCAGGGGGTCAAGTTTACCTTTGACTGGGCATAAAAATGACTTAAGCTGTCAAGAAGAAGAGGAGCCCTGAAGAAGCCCTACATAGTAGGGCGAAAAGTTGGCATCAGTAAACAACCAAGATGTGGCCTTCTCCGGAGGACTTCATTACTACAACATTAGTTATTTATGCCAAATGAAGGATCAAATGTTAATTTCACTGTTAGAAAAAGCATATACTTTTATCCAACTACAAAGCTGATATAAGCTTAACTGACACAGGCCAGCAAAATTAAGCCTCTAAAAAGTAGTTTTTATTCTTATACATTTTAAAAATGTATGCTAAAATTTATAGTTTCTTGGGGGTGCTGAATTCAAAATTGAGCTCAGAATTTCTCAATCACATATGATTTTTCCTCAATATCCATAGCAATATGAATTAAATATAACTGACCTTATGAGGGAAAATTAATGAAGCAAAACAAATTTTATGGCAAGTAACAAATATATACTTTACAAAAACTATATCATTATCATATCCAACCACTCATATCTAGCTAGATACTTTAAACTGTCTTTTTCTCTTCATGGTGAAAATACTTCCTCTAATGTAAGGTTTTTGGAATATCATGGTATAGCATTCAGCAGTAGTCTCCCATTAAATGAACAGTCCAGCAGCATGATATCTTTTTTATATATCTTTAAAGTCCTCTTGGAAACATTTCCTTTGCTCTTAACTCATTGCATTAAGATTTTTAACTAAGAAAATCAAATTGAACATTCAGAAAATAAACTTTTAAACTCATTGAGTATCCCAAAATGTTGAACTTCTTTTGCCTATTTTCAACAACCATTTCAAAGTAGGAATATAGTAGCCATGCTTTTCAAGGCAGTCCATCTTTCTCTTTCAATTTCATTTATCAAATGGAGGAAGTCCTAATTTAATATCTGGACTAATAAACATGCTTTCCTGTAGTTTGACCTCTTTAGGTTCTATGCAGATTCCTGAAGCAATCTCCAATTTATGATAAAACTTTGGCATATACTTTCATGGTTCTTAATTTTATGTGGAGAGGTATTATAAGTATTTTGTTTCTGTTAACAAGACTTGGACACAAAATGCTTATTCCTTGCAGGTTCAAGAAATATTTGTGATGACCACTGTTTGATGTTTTTTTCATCCTCAGTGTTTGCTTCTTGTTCTTCTGTCCTATGACAGAATAGGAAACTTAGTATGTTCAGCCATATGGCCAAGAAGTATACATAGCACATTGCAATGTTCAAAGATTATCTAGTTCTACTCTTTGTATTTAATCTCTATTAAAACCAGTTCATGAATGTGATAGGTTTCTTTAAGATATACCAAATGACTAACAGTAATGAAGCATTTATGCATGATTGGAGGAATTTAGTAATAGTGACGTCAAAATTAATTGAAAATACTATTTTTAGTCGGTTTCTTTTGACACCTCATCACTTACATTTTTATATTATTGAGGGACTTATTTTGGAAACCGTCACTTCCATCTTCAACCTCTCTCCAACTAGTGTCTGTTGTCGTCTGCTCTCTTTCCTCTGGCGGTAGAACTATGAACTTCTTTGTAAAATTATCTACTGTTGGAATTTCAACGTTAATTACTCTGTCCTTATTTTTCCATATGAATATGTTCTCCCATGTCAGTTTATTTTGGTTTATCACTCCTTTCAGTAATTTTGGATTTGGATCAATGTCATGGTTTTCATTCCAAAAATGAAATGCTACAGCTGACTTATCTTCTTGTTTCAATTTGAGGTTTCTAAAGTGCTCTTTGACATTGATCCAAATCCAAATTACTAAACGGAGTAATAAACCAAAATAAACTGACATGGAAGAACATATTCATATGGAAAAATAAGACCGAGTAATTAACTTTAAAATGCCACCAATAGATAATTTGACAAAGAAGTTCATAGTTCCACCACCAGAGAGAAGAGAGCAGATGACAACAGACATTATTTGGAAAGAGGTTGAAAATGAAAGCAACAGCTTCCAAAATTAGTTCCTCAGAAATCTAAAAATTGTAGTTAGTTAGTTAGTTAGTTTTTATTCATCCTTTTGATCATATTACATGATATAGGACACGTCAAGTACTTATAACTAAAAATTATACAATATACATATATACAATACAAGTTTGGAATGAAAATTCAACTGTATGTACAGTATAATGATATGTACAGTATAATGTAAGTGGCAAAGTGCCAAAAAGAACTGACTACAAATAGTTTTTTCAATTAGTAATGAGCCATGCTTACTATCATTGTATAGAACTACTGCCTTAAAAACTTCTTTTGGGAGAACATACAAAATGCTTCAGTCATCCACTATATAATGAAAGTTAAACTTTCATACCAAACTGGGAATGTCATTGTAGTATACTAAAGCACACTTTTGTAAAAAGTATAACATATATTTCTGTTCTATACCCTATACCAATGCAGAGACTCTGGTATAAGCAGATGCCTTTCTTTTAATCTGGAGCCTAAAAGCTGAGCTTTCTCTTTAAATCATAAGTCCCTTAATAAATCATTAAGTTTAAACTGGATAACTGTTGAAGTAATTCACTTTCTATATCACATTGAAATTCTTCACTACCCTTATCTGACTTTGAAGATCCAATATAAACATCTTATAGCATAAGTTGTAGGCAAAGAACCAGAAGCTGTGAGCCATTAAGAACTAGACATTCAGCAGATCAAATCTTGCTTAGATGTCATGTAACTTTCTTATTTTTAAGCCACAAACATCACATACCAAAATGGCAGTTATCACTCTTGTTTTCCGGCTCCCTTCATATCATTGAAGTTTGAAATATAAATGTTTTCTCTAGACCACACTGTGGCCAAGAGGTTAGACCACTTGACTCTCACCAAGGTAGCCCGGGTTTGATCCCAGGTGACCAGATGGAGATTTGTGGTGGACAACATAGTGCTGCGGCAGGTTTTCTCTGGGATCTCTAGTTTCCCCTGACATCTCATTCCACTGGTGGTCCATCTTTATTTCATGAGTCATCGTGTCACTGCCTGCAGTGTCATGTAGTAAAAGCAGGCATTCGCTACATAAATGCTTTCTGTGTACCCTTTCTTGTGATAAGTTTGAAATGTTGCTTTTATATTAGTTAATCATGAAGTCCCTAAAAGTATAGCAAACTGCACTGGAAAATTTTTCAAAATAATGATTAGCTCTTACAAAACTCATTAATGAGGATAGTAAAATTGTAAACTGGCCACGCAATGGCTGAGTGGCTAGACTGCTTGGCTCTCACCTAGGCGGCCCAGGTTCGATCCCAGGCAACCGCAAATTGGGATTTGTGGTGGACAACATGGCCCTGGGGTGGGTTTCCTCCAGGTCGTCCAGTTTCCCCCACCATCATTCCACCAATTGCTCCATCATTGTTTCATCCCAGGTGTTGGGCCAACCCCCCAACCTTGATCTCATTTATCAGGTAAATATGCTTCAGCTCCCTTGCTCTGAGGGAGTCCAAGCAACTCCTAACACCAGCATTGTTGAGGAAGGGAGACATAAAAACAAAACAAAAAAGAAAATTGTAAACTATAGCCTATTTGTTATAAATTTCACATAGTCGTAGACTTCTATCTCAGCCACAGAACTCCTAATACCAGTATGATAAAATCACAGTCTTCCAGAATATGTTTCTGAGGCTTATTCATGTTTACTACCAAAATGTTGACATTAGAGCACTGGATTATAGATGTAAAACAATCACCAATATATTAATACTATAAAATTTAAAATATAATGTGATGCAAAATTGTTGCATAATATTGTGACTTTGTGGGTTCGTAGAATTAAAAGTCCAATTTTCAGAAATTCTAAATGTTCTTTATTTCCATAGAAATACACTTTGTCCACCAGCAGAATTACGTAACACAAAAATACAATCTTCCAAGGTCGTTGACCACAACAAAGAGTTCACTTCCAAAACACCAGTTTCAATTAAAGCTCTCATCACGACTCTGTTTACAATTACTCTCATTACAACTCCGTTTACGACTGTTTACGACTGTCTTGGTGAGTCTTGGCTTCCTTATATATACCATTACTCATATTACTAGATATTTCTGGAACAAACACGAAATTGAATGTTCTGTATCAATCAAGATGCCACTAGAATGTTCCACTTACCTCACATTATCTGTTTTGGCATGCCTTTTATCTCTGCGCTATGTTTATCTGCTTAGGCAAGCTGTTTATTTTCACTCAGCACCATCTGTCCCTTATCTCTCTGCGCCAAACCTTTTATGTGCGTCGCTGCAGCCGCAACAATATGCAATTTTTCATGTTATTTTTGATGGCACAGTACCTAAAAGATGCATCACAAAGGGCTAACATTTTTAAAAAGGTGTTTTCTTTGCCAGCTTGTGTAATTGTTCTCAACATTTTCCTACAGATGCTACAAAATAAAACTTATCTACTTGGGCAAAAAAATAGTACATGGGTAGTCACAGTAGTTGTGCTTCACGGTAATTAGTGTCACAAACATGTCTATGTTTGTGACACAGTCTTATTAACCTGTAATTTGTGGTTACTAGAGCAACAACAATTTTGTTATGGTTTTGTTTAGCAAGAAATAGGAGAAAATTCAGTTTTTTGTACATGTTTATGCATAAACAGACTGTGATAAGAATCTTTGGACAAAGTAATAAGACATGATGAAAACCACTGGGAGTTTTAAGGTAGGAAACTATTCGTGAAATTTGCCTTTGCAAGTGCAAAGGGCTCTAGAATCAGTGATAATTTTTGATAACATTGGCATTTGCAATAACCTGTACAACAGATTTTTTTAAATGGTGAATTACATAGATGGTCTTTGCCAATGGCAAGCTGCAGTTAGATACATAATTCTTATGGTTTTCTTGACTTAGCAGAAACATGCTTCATGCTGTATTTTAAATATGCACATGCAAGGGATGTTCAATAAATTATGCAACACATCTTTTTTCTCTGCCAATTTTGGTTGAAAAAAACATTTGAAATTTAGTCACACTTGACATATATTTTTGTTAATTTCCGGTAGCTGGTAGCACTATAACTAACCTTCAAAATTGCATCTAATGGAGGTGTGTTCCAAACAAACAGCAGTTACTGAGTTTCTTTGTTGGAAAATCAGAGCATCACAGGTATACATAGGTGCCTGCAGAATGTCTATGGAGACCTGGCAGTGGACAAAAGCACAGTGAGTCATTGGGCGAAGCATCTGTCATCAAAACCTGTCTGATCTCCCATGTGCCAGCTGGCCGCACACAGCTGTGACTTTTGCAATGTTGGAACGTGCGGACTCATATTCAAGGTGATCAAGGAGATACAAGGTGATTGGTGCTAGTTTCCCTCATGGTAAAATGATCAGCTCTGAAGTGTATTGTACTATTCTAAGGTTACTGAAGAAACGACTTCAGTGTGTTTGTAGCCATAAAAGCAAATGAACTTCTCATTCTGCATGCTAAATCAAGACCTCACACAAGTACACACACCCGATATGAGATCAACAAATTTCAGTGGACTCTTCTTCCTCATCCACCCTACAGCCTGGATCTCACACCTTACAACTTCCACTTGTTTGGCCCAATGAAGGATGCACTCCGTGGGAAGTACTATGTGAATGATATGGAAGTTATTGATACAGCAAACAATGGCTCCAACATAGCTCAGCAGAGTGGTAATAAAACCAACCTATCTTAAGAAAAAGAAAAGGGTGTTGCACTTACTGAACGACCCTCATAATTTGGCAGCCATATAGGTATGACTGAGTCTTTAGCATCTAAGCTAAATAATATTTAATTTCAACTACTAAATCACAGATTGTTTTAGCAATATGACGTCTTCAGCAGAAAGAAGCCAAAAGATAAAGTTGTATGTATATGCAACTATCTATGCAAAACCTGGCAGTTTGAAATAGAAATTTTGATGATTTTAAAATGATTTTGAATATTCTGATATGCTTATTGCATATAAATATTCACTAAGTAAATGTATTCTGTACGGATAAATTCCAAGCTAATTCTTTATATTAAAATTTTGATATACCAAATGCCAAAATCTTAGGAGCTACATAGTAGTATTAAAAAATATTCAAATAATGAAGGTAAAATAAAGACAGGTTTCAGTGATTTATAACTGATAGATATTATCATACTGAAAGGTCAAGAGGCTCAGATTTTTAGTTTGGTACTAAAATATTGAAAAAGACAAAAAATTTAACCTCATGTTCTAGACCAGGTTCAATATAATGAGCACATGGAGTGTGAAATGCTTTACCTCTACAATCTCCCTTTCCTCTTCCCTTATACCTCATATTTAAACAGCACAAAGAGGGTTAACACATTAGAGAATATGAGTGAAGGACGTAGCGAAAATGCTAAATGGCTCATCCAAACCTTAAGCTGACAAAAGCAGTTCTATAGAATTAACATGATTATTACTTTTATTTTGTTGTCTAATAGTTGTTATACAGGGGTAATTATTTCCCTTATGCTGCTAAAGACATTTAAGTACTTTTATATTGTACTTTTAAAAATAAATGTCACAATTTATCTACAAAGTGCATTTAAATTGCTAACAATGTACATTGTTAAATAGTGATGTATGCATAATATTCTCTTAGTTTACAGGATTGGTATCCTTCCTGGTTCCTTTTTAAATATTGGCATTTTAATGCCCAGCTGCAAACTAGATGAACTTAAATGAATAATGATTTATTGTCATTAAGCTTATTACAGCAATAGACAAAGTCAAAAATAGAGTACAAATTAATACAGTTATAATACAGTGAAGATAAATAAAAATCAATAAAATACTTACATTAGATATACAAATATAGAGACTTAAAATAAAATAAGGAAATAAGAATACTTCATGACATAAGCCAAAGTTTAACTACACCTATTAAAGTATTCCTGTATTGAATAATAAGGTTTGGAAACTAACCATTCATATAATTTGCATTTAAATGTATTACCTGATAATTCAGTTAATTCTAAAGGTAATTGATTATATAGTTTAATGCCCAATACTTCAAAGCTGTTAGAAGTTTTAGTTAATCTATGATATGGTATATTGAGTTTATAATTAAACCTAGTATTATAATTATGAATATCCTGCCTGAATAGCTGGTCGGTTAAGTTACTTTTTACATAGATGAGAGTATTATAAATATATACATTTATCACAGTTATAATTCTTAATTTTATAAATAGAGGTTTACAATGTGCAAATTTATCTAAATTTGAGATGGTACGAATTATTTTTTTTTGTAATATTAGGATAGTAGAAATATGACTGCTGCTTCCCCAGAGTAAAATGCCATATGAGATTATACTGTGGAAGAATGCAAAATAGGCTGTTCTTAAATATGAATCAGGTACATGACTTTTCAAATTTCTGATTAAATATATAACTCTGGACAGCTTCGCTGTAATATAGTTGATATGGGGTTGCCATGTCAGCCTATTGTCCACAACCACACCTAAAAATTTTACATTCCTTGAACAATTTTCATAAGAAGTCTCACGCAAACTAAATGTAAGTTGTTCAGTTTTGCAATTCCTTTCTTGGAAGTGTTGAAAACAGTGTTGTTATGATAAATTAACTTTAAAGAGAGTCGATTAAAGACACTAGACAACACTTACTTTTTTTTTTTTTTTTGTTCAGTTTTGTTCTCATTTAGCAGGAAACCATTGGCAGAACACATTGAAGATGTTCATTCGAAATGCTACTGGGTAGCAGGTTCTTGTTCAGTGTCAATATGCTATATAGTAGTACAGTAATTTGCTTGCAAAAAGGTGCAGCTTAGAAAATATTTTTGGTACTGATGTGTAGAAATCCAAACCATGTTTTCCTGAATAATTGTGCAATGGTGTGCTGCTTTGAAGGTTTAAAGACTTCAGTATGAGCTGCAATGAAATGCCTGCTTAGGGTGAAGCTCATAATGTATCCAATATTATTAACACATATCAAACATTATGCTTTACTGTCTAGAAGAACAAAAAAGGACAAAAAAAAAAACTTATTTTTCCAATCCTAATTAAACATTTGACATTCACTCATGTTGCAAAAGCAAACCACCACTGCACTGAAAAGACTGCCATGTGATTATAAACAGAATCAACTGCTTTAGTTAGGTCTGTCTACCTAGCTGTAGAGAGTAGTAGGGACGCTGGGGAGGGTAAATTCACACCTATAGTGCCATCCTTCCCACACCTGTTCTAGACTATAAAATAAAGGTGGCCATAACAGGAACAAACATTAGCATTTTATAAAGATGAGTTGAAATTAGAGAACTAAACATCAATAACTAAACAGAGTACCTGAACTTGTTTCAAGGACTAAGGACTTGTCCCTATCATCAGCATATGTCCAACTGATTCTTAGTACTGTTTAACTCTCTTGGCTGAGAAATCTGGAGTGGCGGCATCTGTTGTTGTAACTATGAACTTCCATAGCTTGTTTGGAGGTGGGAAATCAAAGTACAGGATGTGATCTTTGCACTTTAATATTGCATGTCTTTCTATGCATTTAGTTCAGCTGGGAAACTTGCAGCTTTCATTAATTTTATGTTTGCACAATTTCACGATTGATAGGCAAAAAATGATAAGCTACTGCCTATTTTTAATTTATTTGTGTATTATGGCTCGTATGTGTTCAAGTCTTTTTTGTTTGTCCAATCTATATTTGGTTTCACTGGAGCAATGCTATTAATGCCTGATATCATATTTTTGCATGGAGGATTATTCTTGTTTGTAGAAAACAATTCTTGTGTAAATTAACTGTCTTTTGGAGCCAAATCTTCTTTGCATTTCTTGAAAATATTGCCAAGTTTATTCATTTATATCACACTACACATGTTTGGTAGTATGCTAATTTCCTGTATTGCTTTTGTTCATTTTGCTGGCTTACTTTTGGGTTCTCTATTATTTGTTTCTGCCATTTGTAACTGGCTATTTTTCTATTCATTGAATCCTTATTGTAAACATTATTAACTGCAGCTGTAATATCTTGGGTTTGTTCATGTTCCAAAACTGCATATCAATAAATATCCTTTATTCCATACACTGGACATTTGTGTAAGTCCATCTACCTCCTATACCTTTCAATTTTATCACTGCTGTTCTAGCCCATGCAAATGTCCTTTAGAAGAGAAAATAATTGGGAGAAGAAGTGAGTAAATAATCGCAAGAGGCTGTAAGATTAAATGATAGTGAACCGAGTGGAATGAAGAACAGCAGTTTTGTCTGTTGCCCGCATTCAGGAGACCTGGGTTCAATTCCAAATCAGGGGTTTTCCCAGATTTCCAGATGAATGCTGGGTAGGTTTACATCCCCTGAATTTCCTGTTCCTCCATTATCATTATACATCATCTCTCATCTGATGGTCTCTTTCACGGTAAAAGTGTCAGCAGGTTCTTCAGCGCTGTAATGACTCCTTGGGTCGACTGCCCTCTTTCTCCTCTTGCCTCATCCTTCCTCCCGGGGATGCCCCACTTGGGGGCCTAGGTACAATAGATCACAGGCGGAAGTAACCCTAATCCTAAATGATAGTGAAATAATATGGTTAATTAGGACTTGAAGCTTTCCTGGCGACGAATATGCTCACTTTCTTCTCGGGCAGTAAGCCAGGTGAAAAGACAATTATATATCAATGTTTTGGGAGTGTGCATCTCCCCCATCATCACGATATTTATAAAATGTTATAACCACAAATGAAACACTGGAGATAACCAAATATAGGTTTTGTCTTTGTTTCTATTTGTGGTATAGCTGAATGTAATATTAGGGCTTAGGAATGAGATTATGCTTTGAAATTGCCTTTGGAGCCAAAGGTGCACTTAACCAAACAGGTGGTTGACTAAGTCTCTGTTAAAAGTTGAATAGCTAGATAGGTTGACATTAACAATACAATAGAGCAAATAATAAAGCTAAAAGGAAATAAATTTAGTTACATTGATGGTATTGTCAGGAAATTCTGTAGGACATGGAGTCATAGATAAGGCAGATTTTTATGTTAGTGCAGATATTTAATAAATTTGAGGAGGTAACATCTCAAAAGAATATAGTGCCTTATTTAGAGGAAAACGAGATATTAATGAATTAGCAAGTTATAGAACAATCAGTGTATTATCCATGTTAGGGAAGTTATAAACAATCACGATTTAGAAAACTAGGAGAGTGGTGAACAACATCTTTATGATAAGAATAATGATAGACAAATACTTGGATCAAAAGAAATGATAGATGCATTGTGAAGATTTTAAAAAAGCATTCAATACAATTGAGAGGCATTATGGGTCAAATTAAGGGGGAGTAAATGATTAGTTTACAAAGGCTTTACAACATATCCTCACTGATAATGAATACTGTATTTAAATGGCACAAAACAAGGTAATTACAAACAACCCCAAGTACAATTAGTGTTAGACAAGGATGTTACTTTTAAAGGTAGAATCAGAGCTGAAAAATTTAATGCTATAGGATTTGAATCTCAGATCTGTTCTGCGCAAGACTGAGCTACCATGATAACACACCAGTACAGCATTAAATTCTCCACTGTGACATAGCTCATCAGATGTTTTGTAGCTGCGTGAACTCAATTCCAGTCCTTTCCAACATAAGAAAAATTGTATGTGTACCAGAGATCCAACCTGAGTCATCAGCTTTGCAGACACTGATACTACACCTAACTATAAAGACAGTTTAGTATTTGCACTGTGTCATTAAAAAACTATTTGGGATCTCAATGAATGAAACCACCAAAGTAGTTTGGTGCTTTCAGAATAATGCCATTACAAATACTTGAAATTTATGCACAAGCAGTATCTTTTTACTCTGCCTAATTTTGGTTTTATTACTATTTTTATTACACTTTAAATGCTCTCTAGCCGAATCCTTTCAATTAAAACTTAAGTCAGAACTATGAATGTAGTATACTGTGATATTTCAATATTAATAAATTTTTGATATGAATAATAAATAGTATTACAGAAGAATTAATGAGACCTGCAAGCTATACAGTATACACAGCTTTATCATTTGCCCTTCTGCTGTTATATCACTGCTGTAGGTAGCATACTGCAATTTGCAAGATTAAAATCTAACTATGCATAGCATTGCTTATTTGCCTAATCCACTAAGTGCTGCGCAAAACGGAAGAAAATTACATTCAACATCAGCAGTTCATTATACTTATACCTGTATTTGATAAACTTTCAGAAATGGACATAAAAATCCATCAAGACGGACGTTCCTGTAAAGGCACAACTGAGCATCTTTGCTAGGTACGTTCTTGAAAACGATTTGCGGTTTTAGCATCAAGCTGAATGAAATAAAAAGCTTTTGAGTGAGTGAGTGAGTGAGTAAGTGAGTGAGTGAGTGAGTAAGTGAGTGAGTGAGTGAGTGAGTGAGTGAGTCAACAATTAATTTTTATATGTTTGTGGTTTATAAAGAAGCTCAATTATTATTGCAATGCCAGGATCTCAATGTTAGTAAGGATTTATGCTCACAATACAGAAAAACAGGTTTTTAGTGCTCTAAGCATCTGATATGGCGTGATTCTTAGGAGATGTCAAATATATGTGTGTATAAAATTTTTCTAAATCTGTCAGAGATACTTGATATTAACTTCCTGTATTGAATTCTCAAAAGGCAAAAAGATTGCTCAAGCAGAAATTAAAACTTATTGTAAAACTGTTATATGCTGCATAACAGTGGATGGTATAGTAGTTGTATTTGTAAAAGTTTGTGATTGCATCATCATCGTCATTATCATCATTATTTTGATCCCTTGAGAATGCTATACATTATTACTGGGCAAATCAGCTTGTAAAATATTTAGAATTCTTTACTGATCAATTCGACATAAACTGTTCACACTTATCCTCTAGTTATTTAATAGCCTCTTAAATGCAATATAAAATATATCTGCAGTTAATAAATAATTATAACCTTTTACATTTTTATATGACTTGCCTAATATGCAGTGCTGTAGTTGGGCCGGTACGGGCCAGTACGCCGTACCACCTAAAATTTTAACACATTGTAAGCGTACCACCTAAATTTGTGAAGCAATAGTTAGAATTAAAGAAAAAAATGTTTATTGTTTGTTTTTAGTACTAAAGTTGAAGTGGCAACAGCTTTTATGTTAGTCATAAAGCTTCTTGAAATAACAATGAGTCATGCGGTGCGAGCCGCAATTATCGGTTGTCATACCTGAAGCCATCTCGTGAAACAAATACAGAGAATTTTCTCTCATTCTCTCTGGTCAGTTAAATACATTTTTCCCAACATTTTTATCCAGTGTTAGCTTCGCGGCTGGCTAGAGAATAATGTACATTACTTGAAAGATGCTTTTGCATTTTGAGTAAAAAATTCTAAACAGAGTTGTGCTTACTGTCTTTTCATTTTTACGTGCTGCCATAGAGTTCATTTAGTGTTTCATTAGTTCTGCTCATAACATTAACAATGAGCTTGCATAACTGGTTAAGGAATGGTAGCAGAGACATTGAAGTTGAAGAAAACCATGCTATAGAGGGTACCAACTTGGCCCTTCAAAGAGGACAAAGAACTCAATTAACAATGATGCGCAGATAAGAGTGGATGCAGAAATCAATTCTACAATTTGTGATCAAGTAATTTCACAGATCCCATATTATCAAGATTGCTGGTCAGATAGTCGGTATAATTTGAATAATTATAAAAAACACGATCCCACCAGAACTAAAATCAGGCATATATAGCATAAATTGTGAAGACTGTGACAAATTTTATATTGGTTTGACAAAGAAAAATTTAAAAACTGGGTTAACAGAACACCGTAGGAACATAAAATATAAACAAACAGAAAAATCGGCAGTTGCATTTAATTTCTGGAATGATAACCACCACATCAGAGAGGAGATCAAACTACTAAAACCATTGTTAACAAAACTTGAACTTACATGGGAAAAAATTTATATTATTAAAAACATTCCACATATTCTAAATTTTGATGTGCCATCAGTGAGTGGTCTACTGAACTTACGTAAAGAATCTTCTGAGAGAGGGAGCCAATTACAAGAGATCCAGAAAACAACCAACTGTGATGAGTCGCTAATCAGCTGAGGATGAAACTGCAACAGTTTCGAAAACATTCCTGATTTTGGAAAAGGACATGAGTGAAGTTACAAGTTTTAAAAGGTATGACTCAATTTTAGTCTTTATACAGTCAGTATAATTACTTTAAATGTGAAAACAACTGGCTGGCAATAAAAAGCAAAAAGCTTAGTTGCTCCCAATGTGCCAAAGCTAGCACATATGGTTTGGGACCACAGCAAGGTTCAGGGTTCAAGCCTGCCAAAGAGTGGATTGAAGGGGAAGTCATTTATTTTGGGAACACAAGAGAAATACAGCAAAGTAGTCTCAGAAAGAAAATACATGATCATAAAAAATCACTAACTTACAAAAGAGCTGAACAGGCTAGAGTTAGTGCAGAGAGGAAACCTTTAGAAATAGGAGTAGATAAAATGCTCAGTAATCAATGTATCACTACAAGTAAATTATTCAGAACTGCTTATAAAGAAGCAAAGCTAGGAAGACCATTCACAATGGACGTTCAGTTACAGGAACTTAATTCCCTAGACCTGGGAAAAGTTTTACATTCTATATTTAGGTGTGCCAATTAACTGACCACATCTGCATAGAAATGAGAAAAAGAATAGCTGAAAGAAATGAAAGAAATAGCTGAATGAAAAGAATACCTTATAAAGAATGACATTAAAGCTAACATTATGGTAGATGAGTCAACCACTTGCAATAATTTGCCAGTACTTGTGTTCTGCTTAAGATGTGCCATGTCCGAGGAAACAGAAGTGAAGTCATTATTTTGGGACCTTGTTGAACTTAAAAACACAACAGGCAGTTCAATTAAGGATTCCATTTTGCAGAATCTGAGCTGTTGTGGATTTTCTGAGTCATACCTAAGAGATAATTTTGTTGCTTTTGCTAGTGATGGGACCTCAGTGATGTTATGAAGAAGTTGCCATTGAGTTATAGAAAATATTTCCAAAGTTAATAGTCTGGCACTGTGCTAACCATAGGCTTCAGCTTTCAGTCTATGACACAGTCTATGTCTCGCTCAGTTTCACTTCCTCATCAACAAAATTTATTCTATGTATACATGTCCCCTAAAAATCAAGCTCAGCTTAGAGATTGTGCAGCAGAACTCGGTGAAAGACTAAATAAAGTGGGAAAATTATTTTCAATCAGATGGGTGGCCTCATGTACAAGAACAGTGAAATATATTTGGAACAATTACAGGTCTCTTGAAACATTTCACGGAGGCTTCAAATGATGAGTTCAGGAATTCCAAAGAAAGGTATAAATATGGGAGCCTTGCACTACTTTGACTGCTACCGGATTTGTAAAAGACCTGGCAGTTATTTATGATGACTTAATTGAGCTCTCAGATTTATCCTTGCTTCTAAAAAGAAGAGACCTGACCATTACAAAGCTGACAAGGCTATGAAATGGACTATTCGGGTACTGGAGTCCATGGTATCTTCTCCAGGATCCCATGCTAAGGAAGTAACTGAGGCAGTTGGAGAAAAAAGTGTTTAGAGACATCAAGCTAAACAGCAACGCAAAAATTGTTACAATAAACAGTGGCCAGTATTACTACAGTCTTGCTAAGAATTGCTAACACAGACTTGTTGCCAACCCTAGCCATGCATCACATCTGGGTTCACAGGCCAAGCAGAGCAATGCAGAAAACGAAAAGCAACAGAAGAGAGAACTACTGTAGAAAGATCTTGCTATTGTAACTATGAAGCATTGGCCTCAGGAAAGCGACATAACTTGTGGAGACAGGAGTGTTTCTAATCTGTGTAAGATTTCATCTTCCAAACAAGAGAAAGTAACAGGCATTCAGGGAATATGTGGACACTAACACTAAACCAAAAGATCTTGAACAGTTGTTGCAAATAGTTCATTCAATTCCGATTTCCACATCAGAAGGTGTAAAAGCTTTTAGTGTGATGAACAATATTCACACGCACGCACACACACATGCACAAAAGAAGAAAAAACAGTCTGCTGGTAGAATGAACAGGCAGACTCATGTTCTTAAGAAATGTTGGGCTGCCATTAGATAAATTCAATCCAGAGCCTTATCTGCGGTCTTGGCTCAGTTCAGGAAGATGATCAGCTGAAGAAACTACATGCCGGAGATGTGACCCACCGGAAGAAGTCCAGTGGGAGTCCATCTGGAATCTTCTTTAGTGATTTTTGATGGGTACCACCTAAGCTTTTTTTCCAGTTTGGTGAGTACCGCCTAAACATTTTTTCCAACTACAGCACTGCTAATATGCAGTAAAAATATTGTCGTAGGAACATTTTGAATGATCTTATAATGTTGGACATTATTTCTAAAGGTTAAGGATAATATGTTGTAAGTCCTGTATGTACAAAGCTATACTCAAAAGGTTTACATTGTGTACATGTCTCTCAAGATTATTTGTATGCATGAATGAATCTGTGACAGTGTGCTAAACTGACTTAGGTTGGACTTTATATACATAGTACTTCAAAAACATACAAGAAAGCTAACAATGAGGTTCTTAGTTTCTTGAAGAATTTCCTACAGCCTGTTTTTATTATTTAGATTATGAATTAAATGAATGACTATTTTTTAAATTGTCTATATTGTTTTAGTATTGCTTAAGTTATCCTAGAGATGTATAGCCTAGCATAAGAGTGAGTGAAAATTAGCATAGAAAATTGTACACAATAAGGGTGTAATTAGACCCTTTGATTTGTCTTAGGATAAAACATGGTGTTTTCTTGCTGAGGTCAATATGAAACTCCTTTTGTAAGTTTTAGTTTACTTTGCTCTAGTATTTTAATCCTTAGCTGTAAAGCAGTTCACTTTCTATCAAGTTCAAGCTTTAAAATACAATACATTTGTTCTCACATAATCCAAACAAAAAAAGAAACTGTTTTATCCTTGTTAATTAATAAATTGTTATTCTGAAACCAATTATTGATTTTCAATTTTGGTGTTTAGTTTTTCTAAGTCCTTTCCTTTATTAATCTACTTGCATCCACTTCATATTGTGCCCCAATGATACTGCCAGATCGTTTACATACACTATTAAAAGTGCAAGCATCCAAGAATCAAAACTTGCAATTTCTCACAGTGAATTGTTTTCTTCTCTAAATAAGCAGCTTCCACTATCTTTGTGTATTCATTTAGATCTATACTTTTTACCAATATTTTCTCTGTTTTTTATGTAGAACTTGAAACTGGTCTATTGCATTTTCATTTTTAATAAAACATTGTGCTCCACTAGATTAAAAGCTTTTGATAGAGCAAGAAACAGTGTATTTTATATATTAAAGCTATATTAAAGAAATGTATTGTGACAAGAACAAGATACAAGACAAAGTTCACCCTAAACTCCTTTATTTTCGCCAAAATCAGTAGCCCCATGCTAACATACAATCACCTTCCCTTTCACGCAAATACCAACTTCGACATGTCTATTTAATGTTTCTTTATGTCTCTTTAGTATGCACCTACTTTGCTGTTGGTAATCTTCTGACATACGCACAAGTTTATCTCTTATATGCAGCTGCACACCAACTCTGAACATAACAACTTCAATATTTGCTCATGAACTGCTTCATTGCACTGTTCACACTGCCCACTGATTTATCACTGTACCCTTTCAGACTGATGGACTTCTCTATACTTCTCTATCAGCTCACACAACTCAACTGACCTACTCACTGACTAGTGAACAATCTTATTCTAACTTCTCAATATCCAGTCACACTCATCAACTGACACTCAAAACTTGAAGTAATCTCAACATTAAATCTCTCCTGCTAGGCTTTGCATCAGTTTCTATACCCTGTCATGAGTGGGAGATCATTTTAATATCCAAATGTTCTCAAGTTATAATATTAACAGTCTTAAAAAGTATTTGCATAGTAATAATGCAGATCTCTTTGTGACGCTCCTCTGAAGGCTGCATTCCTCCTACCTTTCTCACCAGTAGACAACAAAGGTGGAGCAATTTGCCTTCTCCCACTTAATTCCAAGGTAGGTGGTGTGCTATCAACGTGACAGTATTTATTACTGTATTTGTTAACTGTCCTTTATAAATTTGATTTTGACTTCTTGAAATAATATACCTATATTTCTTTTTAAATAATGATCAGTGTAAAGGCATCAGTTTCTCAATAGGTATTTTATGAATACTGAAAACATTGATATTGTTCTGTATGTGACACTTCCTGGCAATGTTAATTTTGGCAAAGCTAGTATAAAGCTAACTAAACAGATGCCTGTAAAATTTGCCTCATCACCAATCGCATGTTTATCATAGTAAAATTTGACACTTCACTTTCAGTGTTTGCTACTTGCCAAATAGCTTTGGTTTTGTTGGCTGAATTTACAATATACAGGGTGGAACCTTTAACTTGAGACACTACAATATCTCCAAAACTAAGCGCTGTAGAAGGAAATGTCTTGAATAAATGTCGCTTGATATTATGGGGGGAAAGTAACTGCCATTAGTGGTATCTTATTTGGAGGATGTTGTGATGGTCATTTTAAGGTCAATTCAGTTTTTTTAAATGGGAACCCATCTTTTTTATTTTGTTTACTCACTCCTCATAAAAAACTAAAGAACTTTTGTATAAAGCACTTTGCAATTATTCTTACAACAACATAAATAATGACGAAAATTCTGAACGGTTGCCCCATTCAACACAGTGCAGCGTAATAGGAGGCAATGAGACACTGTGTCCGTTTTGTTTACTTTTCACGGTAGGACAGTTTCCTTGTATGTATCATTAGTGTACTTGCAGGTCACAAATGTGGTACCAACATGATGGATGCCCTGCACACTATGCACGTACTGCTATGGAGGCTCTGAATAGCAATTACCATGTGTTATGTGTGTTTGGAGGAATTTAGTAACAGTGACGTCAAAATTAATCATAAAAACTATTTGTAGTCGGTTTATTGACACTGGTCACTTACATTTTTTTATATTATCAAGGGACTAGTTTCAAAAGCCATTGCCTCCATTTTCAACCTCTCTCCAACTAGCATCTGTTGTGGTCTGCTCTGCTCTATCTGGTGGTAGAATTATGAACAGTAGATAATTTGGCAAAAAGGTTCATAAATCCACCACCAGATAGAGTAGAGCAGACAACAACAGATGCTAGTTGGAGAGAGGTTGAAAATGGAGGCAATGGCCTTTGAAACTAGTCCCTTGATAATATAAAAAAAAAGTAGGTGATGAGTGTCAATAAACCGACTACAAATAGTTTTTACAAGCAATTACCATAATCGTTGGATAGGACTGCAGGTCCCATTAACTGGCCAGCTCTATCTCCTGATCTTACATCACCAGACTTTTCCTTATGGAAAAGGTTACCAACGGACCTTACAACATGGAGGTGCACATACGAAATGGCTGTGCCAGTATTGAAGAAAACATGCTTTTACAGACACACAAATTGTTCATTCACAGAATTGGAAAATGCACTGAGGTAGAAGGACATCATTTTGAACATTTATTACCCTAAGGTCAGGGCTGTATTCCTAACTAAAAAAGTGGGGGACTTACCTAAAAAATTTTCCAGAAGCTGGAGAACCGATCAGAAAACTGCACTTGTAGGTTTGCCTTCCTGCTTTGGTTGTCCTCAGCATGCCTATGACTTTTTATCCCTTCTTTATGTAATTCTCTGGGTTCCACACATGTACTGGAGGTCCATTAATAGTAAAACGTCAGAGATTAGAGATGACATACAGAAAGAGTTGACAAAACTGAGTCTGCTGTGTAGTGTTTTGCTCATGCCCTGTCCATTTTCAATTTTCAAACTCAGAAGCTTAGAAAAATCTGAATACGATTTGTTATATTTCGCTACAAAATATGCAGTGTGAAACACTTTCCTCGTTCTATCGAAAATATGCTTCTGCTGTTCAACCACAAGTTTTGTAGAACATTTTCTTGTCTTTCTTTCTCTTGTATGCATGCTGCTATATGAACTTCAGAATTCTTATGTTTGTGGATATTTTTTCTTAGAGATGTTAGCTGGGCACCTTTAGTTCTTCCACTTGGACCCAGAAGAACTCCATGCCATTCCTTAGAAATATATTCTTCCTGATATTTGTTTACTTTTAAATCTTGCACATTTTTACAAATTGAGCACCCCAATTTGCCTACCTTGAACACTAACCACTCATACTTTGTCTGAATTCACTCCACGTACTGTCACTCCAACATACAGGATAATTGGACAAGTTTCCGGACTCCATATGATTAGAAATTATTTCACTGGTTTGAATTTGTTTGTCAGTTTTATTGATTTTAGAAGCACTTGGAGAACATTCAGAGACAGAAGAAACCGCGGATTTAGATAATTGAATATAGTATGTTTCATAATTTACAAAAGAAAAAGCTACAGCACCAATAATATTCTATATTTAAATAATAGTTTATAGCACTTTATATAAACTTATATTCCAGATTGAAACAACACAGAACTACTCTCTGGATCTGTTAACACTAAACTGACAAGTGAATTCAAGGGTTTCTGAAATCTCACATATTGGTCACAGAAACGTTTACACGATGCAAGAGGAGTAGGCTCAAATTACAATACCTTCGACACATAGCATGCTTTTTCTGCCTCGTGTATATTGTTCTTTTTTATTGCGATGTTTGTCAAGTCCCAACCCCAAGCATGAATGCAGAAAATTTTGCTGAACTGATCACTCAGACTCAACTCTCCTGCAAATAATATGTGGCTCTAAGTTTAATGCTGTATCTTGAAATTACGATGTATATTAGAAAATGTATTAAAATTAATTTTGACTTACTACTATTGTAATTTGTTACTGAAAATCATGCAGTATTTTGAATGTTTTAATTAAGAATGCCAATGAATTAAAAAAAGTATAACTAATATTAGTAAGGGGACTGCTTCCCCCTACAAAATATATTGGGGGACGAGTTCCCCCTCCACTACGGCCCTGCCTAAGGTGCGTGGTTATACTCTGTGTAGCTACCTCTCATCAATGTTTAACTGTTTAATGAAAGGTACATGTACTATGAAGAAAATGGTTTATAAAAGAATTATTTTGTAATATGGAATAAGGAAATCAAATAAAAATGTTGGTTCCCAATTGCAATAAGTAACTTTACCCTCAAATGGCCATCCATGGATGGTCCAACCAATCGCGCTCTTCATTCATAAACATTCAGTATTTTTGTCATTATTTATGTTAGTGCAAGAACAAATTGCATAGTGCTTTATACAAAAGCTGTTTAGTTTTTTATGAGAAGTGAGAAAACAAAATAAAAAAGTTAGCTTTCCGTTTAAAAAAATTAAACTGACCCTAAAATGACCATCACAACGTCCTCCAAATAAAAGATGACCAGAGGCATTTACTTTCTCCCATAATATCAAGTGAGCTCTATTCAAGACATTTCTTTCTACAGCACTTAGTTTCGGAGATATTGTACTGTTTCTAGTTAAATGGTCCACCCTGTATAGTGCATGGCCATATTTTACAGTTCCCTGAATTCTGGGAACTAACTTAATAACACTGCTCATCTATCATAATTAATTTCACTGAGTAATGTTAGGGGACTGTGTTATGCTGTTTTCTGTGTTGTAAGAGTCAAAATTGTTGCTTCTAAAACCATCAGTTGTGCTCATGTTAACCTTGTACTAATGCTTAAGTGTTTCTGAGTACTTATGTTTCTAAAACTTGTGGTTTGAAAGTTAATTTATAATTTTATATTTTCTGTTCAGAACATATGGGCAAATCATGTCATTTGAAACCTGGAAAAGAAAAAGGAAAAGAAAAAGCACTGATTGAAACTGATTTATTTTTGAATTTTGAGACTTCTTGAGAACTGGGGGTGGTGAATTACCTCTGAGGGAATATATAAGAAAAGAAATGAAATTTGGTATGGACCTAACCCCACAAAGGAAAAATAAATGTGGGTGGAAACAGAATCTCACACCAAGAGAAGAATTTTGCTTGAAAAAGATTTGTGGTAGAAACAGGGTTGCTAGTGCAAAAGAAATGAAATTCAAGCTTGAAGACTGTATTGCTTTATCTAAAAAAAAAACTATTAGAGACAAACTTTCAGAAATTAATTTAAAAGCCTATAGTTCATCAAGAAATCAGAATTAACTACTGCTTATGGCTACAAACTAACTCAGCTGGACAAAGGACAAAGAGACTAAGACTTTAGGAAATCATAAATATGAACATTTCTTTATTGAGTTAAACATTAAATTTAAAATGCATTATCATGAATTTAAGTTCACATATGAAACAATTCATATAGACTACTTCTGTTTCAGGGTTTGTTTTAGTGATGAAAGTATTTTTGAAATTTTAGCAAACAGAGCTCAGTTTGTGCCAATACATGCTGGTGGAATGAATTACCCAGACTTGTTTGAGCAAAACCCATGCTCCCAGCAAAACATGATATTGTCATAGTGGCCATGATAGAATTGGCTATGTACTTGTGTAATGGCTGGTCATCTTGAGAATACTTAGATCTCAGAAAACAATAGCCACTGTGTACTGCTTTTTGGCTCCAGGGGATTCCTTTTGATCTTTTTGAGGACAAACAATAACTTTCTAGAAGCAGCTGCACTATCCATCTGACTCCGTGCAGGAACTTCTTGGTAGAAGAAGCATTTGCTTACTGCCTAAGGAAACCATTAAAATACTTGCTGTCAGAATGGGCTAGACCAATGGTAACCTCACACAATACTGTGGAGCCACCTTGCTTTCACGGTTAGCATTGCTAATTCCATTATTCATACTTTCTGGGCTTGTATGCCATGATCCAGTAGTTTTATCCTCCAACATTTTGCCAAAAGCTGTGTCTGGCATCTTCAGGGAAGTCAAAGCCATGGATACAAGACTCCAGAGTCCAAACAAGATGCAGTGCTAGTATAGTAGTGTCCTATTTATCGCCACATGAGGAAAGAAGGTGTGAACCATTGGGAGTGCCTACTGGCTGTCTCCTGTTGGTGTATTGGCTCAAATTCTGGTATAAAAGGAGAAGCTCCCTTTTGATCTGCTTTAATCTCACTCCCTTCAGATGATGATAATGATGATGATATAAGGGCGTTCAACTGATTGGTCATCAGCGCCCTTACAAAAACTAATTTATGGCAATAGCCAGATATAAATTATTCAAAATGTAAAAAACAGATCAAAACAAAATGACTATAAAATAAATAAGCCCAAATGGGTAAAAAATAAAACAATTAAATTAAAAAACTATAAATACCAATAAAATACCAAGTCATAAAAAATTACTACTTTCAATATCAACTTGCCATGACAAAAGCCCAGTGGTGGTCGAACCAATTTGTTCCTTTTCTTTGGGGCTGGGCTAGCACTTTCAGCAGGTTTTTCCTGCCTTTTCCTCACTGTCATTTGGGCAGTGAGGACAGGATCTACCTGCTCCATATCCTCAATGGAGGAGGACGGTTTCCATACTGGTAGCTTCGAATCAAGTCTCTCGAGACGAACGGAAACTGCGACCGACGAAGATGAAAGTCGCCGATCGGAGTCCTCTCCAGATGATTCATCAGATGTTGTTGATGGAGGAGATGTTCGTGGACTTTTGTGCTGGCTAGCTTTCCTTTCATTGGTCTTACGATTTACCTTAAGGAAGTGCATTCTGTCATAAGAGGTCTTAAATTTCCTTGGCGATACATTGTATATTACCGGTTCACATGTTCTTGAAGTACATGCTTTCGGCGGTGACTTGGCTGAATCCTTCTTCTCAGGACTGGACTTGCTCGGCGCGCTCACTGTTGTTCGTGCTGGTGTCTGTTGCTTTGGCTGTGATCTTGGTGTAATTGATCTTTCAGATATTTCTTCCCCGTCCATTTCGCTGGTTTGTGTTGCGATTTCACGTCTAGGTACCGGCTTAGCTGCAACTGCACTATAAGTAACGTTCCTAGATACAGAAGGCTGGCGAATATGTAAGAGTTTCTGGGCTTCCACGAAGGACATCCTCTCTCTTACCCGGATCTCTTGGATCGCCTTCTTCTCTATAAAACGGGGACATTCTCTGGAGTTTTATGAATGATTACCACTGCAGTTAACACACACTGCAGGTGAAGTGCATGCATTGCCATGCTTGATTTCCCCGCAGTCAACGCAAGTGGCAACTCCATTACATGAATCACTTGTGTGGCCAAAGCGCTGGCATTTATAACACCTCAATGGATTGCATATATACTGCCTCACTTCAATAGCTTCATACCCTGCCTTAATCCTTTGCGGGAGATCTACCCGATCAAAGGTAAGAAACAGTGTATGAGTGGGCACTAGTTCACCTCGTTCTTTGCGGTGAACTCGATATACACTTGTAACACCTTGTTCCACCAAGTTTTCTTGAATCTTCTCATTGGGCACACCGTCCAATGCGCTGGTATTTACAACACCATGTGAGGAGTTCAGGGTCCTATGCAATTCAATGCGCACCGGATAGCTCACAAGCATATTGGCTTTAAAGATTTTTGCAGCCTGCATCAGAGAAATTGCTTCGACCAGGACATGCCATTGTGAGATTGAGTACATGACTTTACAGGACCGGCAATATTATCTAAACCCTTCTGAATAATGAACGGGTTCACAGTAGTAAACTTTCGACCAGTTCTACAGATAACTAAATAGTGAGGACCACAAGACTCAGCTATTCCTTTTCCACGTTTAATTTTAGGGTTTTCCATAAAAGTTTCATGTGTTTCATCCCCCAGTGCTCCCCACCCACCATGGAGCCCAACAAGGGGTCATCCCAGGGCTACACAGGGGATATAGTGGACTCGTCGTCCCACTCACCCTGAATTTCGGTACAGTACCTGGTCCTGGCCGACTGATTAGGGGTGGGTTAGTCCCTAACCTCCCATTTAGGTGAAACAGAAACCGAAGTAGTGTATTGGAAATGCGCACCCTCCCCGAATTCAAAAGAAGACTGGCACGAGCTCAGATGCGCATCCCTCAACCACCAGGACAAACCTTTCCACCAACATGGGTCTCCACACATGGCCTACACGTGGGTGGGTGTTTTGTCTGACCCCTCACCACTAAGAGGAACCCACATCGAGGGTGTCAGGTTGGCTCGGGACCCGGGATCGCCAATTCCCATACCTACCGCAGTAGGCCCCTGGGGGTAACTCCCTTCAAAACCGAGATCTAAGCTTTACTTACTGTTCAAAAGCCTTCTAAAAACCAGTCTACAGAGTTAAAAATATTACATCATAATGTCCAGTCTCTGTCTAATAAAATCAGTGAACTATAAATTATCTTCATGGAAAGATCAGATATGCATGTGCTATGTTTTCAGAACATTGGCTGAAAGAAAACCATATTTTAAATACTAAGCTTACCAAGTTCAATCTAGCTGTACATTACTGTAGAGAAACATATAATCATGGTAGAAGTTGTATATATGTAAGAGATGGCATTAAATTTAGTATGATATGTACATCTGGTCTGTCGCATGAAAAAGATATAGAAATCTGTGCAGTCGAACTTGTTGAATATAACCTTATTGTAGCATGTATATACAGATCTCCTAATGGTAACTTTAATATTTTTCTGAACAGACTAGAAAATGTTCTTAATGAATTTAAACATTTAAGTAAAACACTCATTGTCTGTGGAGATTTCAATATTTATTTTGCTAAAATCTTAAAACAAAAGAATGACATAATTGATTTGGTAGCAACATTTAACTTAAAACCTTTAGTAAATTTCCCAACCAGAAATACAAAATTCTGAGCAACCATAGTTAATCAATCATTCGTATAAATCAGTCGTATAAAAGTTACTCACTGAACAGGGGTTACAGTGATCATAATGCTCAGTTAACATCAATAAATATGGAAAACAGTATAAATCCAAACCTTAAAAAAACAAAATTTATCAGACAATTCAATGATTCAAATATAAATTATTCCTTGCATCTACTAAAGAGTAAAATGTGGAATGAAGTGTATGTTACATCTGATACTAATAAACAATTTGAGACTTTTCAAAAAATATTTAGGCATTATTTTGATATAGCTTTCCCACTTGTACAAATAAATGAATCATTCTCAGGAAAATCAAATTTGTGGATTACTAAAGGAATTAAATCATCTTGCGCGCACAAACAAACATTACATGAAATTCTGCAAACAGTGACTGCCCCTCCACAATTCAGTGACTATATTAAGAGATATAAAGCCACATTTAATAAAATTATAAAACAAGCAAAAAAGATAGCAAATGATAAATTCATCAAAAGTGCCCAAAACAAAATGAAAGCTTCATAGAAAGTAATACAGAATGAAATAAAGCCCAATAAGAATGTAGATAATTTAGTACTGCAGAAGCATTCAAAAATAATAACAAATCCAAAATTAATAGGAGAAACTTTTAACAATCACTTCATAAATCTTGCTGAAAATATTGTTTCACAAAAAAACTCCACAATGGGGAGGTCCGGGGCTACAGGGTATCGACCGAACTACAAATACAAAACTACAAAAATGCTGATATTCACAAATACAATACATGTCAGAAAGATGACTTTCACATTCAAAGTTGTAGAACGGAAATCTTCAGATCTAGTGCTATCAATAAAGGTATAAGATTATACAACAGACTACCAGAAAATATTAAACAAATGAAGAGCCTTATACATTTTAAAAAGGGAGTAAAACTCTTTTTACTGCAACATTCATTTTATTCTATAAATGAGTTTTTAAATGTTAATTAGTTTTAAGTGATTGTAAATAATGACAATAGCCATTAATGTAATTTCTATACTATGACGTGTCTGATATCAATCGAAAGGACAAAATAAATTGAATTGAATTGAATTAAATCATGAAGTAGAGTAAACTCCACATTTGTAAACAATTATTTTTATATACAATACATAAGCAAAACAATTTACCAGATGAAATGAGAGCAATAACAATAGCCACAGAAAATGAAAGATATCCAGAAAAAGAATGACTCCGAATATATACAGATGGATCCTTTATTAACAAACAAGATGCTGGTGCAGGAGTATACTGCAAACATTTTGCACAGTATCTAACACTAGATGAAACTTCAAACCACTATGATGGAGAACAGCCATAAAAGCAGCACTGCAGAATGTCTTGTACAGACCATACATAAAGCAAAACATAGTTATCTTAACAGATTCAAAATCAGCCATAGATGGGATTGTAAATTATAAAAACAAAACAACAAGAAACATCAAAGAAATAAGAAGTTTAATTAAAGCTGTCAAATCAAGAAATCATGTCACCCTGCAATGGATTCCAGCCCACATTGGACTTTTAGGTAATGAACATGCTGACCAACTAGCAAAAAAAGGTGCAATTCAAAATATAAAACCCATAAGACAAACTGAAATTAATAAACAATTAAACAACATTAAGCTACATTTTAAACAACAGCAAAGACTTGATGAAGAAGATAAAATAAAAGACAAGGATTATAAGAACATTGGATACAAAACTGACATACAAAAACTACCAAGAAAAACTGCAGTGGCCCTATTTAGAATGGAAACTGGCCATGATTGTCTTGCAGAACACCTTTATAAAATACACTGCATATCTACACCTAAATGTACTATCTGTAAAGAGGATGTCATCATGAACAAACACCATTTGGACAAATGTAATGGTCTCAAAAGTGGGAACCTACAGGCTTTATATTGGGAAGCTAGGGGGAAAATAATGCAAATCAACTAATCCCCAGTGCCATTAGTCAACAACAACAACAACAACAACTTTTATATAGCATTTCTCTATGGTCTTTATATAGTTTATATTTATTTGGTTTTTCTACTTTAGACTCTTGTTGGATCCTGTATCAGTTACAGTTTTTAGTCTTATGTAACTTTTTATATTTATCTTTGTATCTTGAACTGACGTGTCCTATAACATATGTAGTATGTTCCAAAGGATGAAATAAATATGTACAAATACAGTAAAAACAAATGGAGCAAATGTATGTAAAACAATGATATTCTTGTGCCATACTGATTCCACGGAAATTGTTTCCGTAATATCCAAATTTAAATCTAAGTACTCTTCAGGTTTGATGTGTGTTTGGAGGAATTTAGTAACAGTGACGTCAAAATTAATATAAAAATTATTTGTGGTTGGTTTATTGACACTCGTCACTTACTTTTTCATATATTTATGAGAGACTAGTTTCAAAGGCCCTGGCCTCCATATGAGAGACTAGTTTCAAAGGCCCTGGCCTCCATTGAGAGACTAGTTTCAAAGGCCCTGGCCTCCATTGACAAAAAAGTTCATAGTTCCACCACCAGAGAGAGCAGATAACAACAGATGCCAGTTGGGAAGAGATTGAAAATGGAGGCCAGGGCCTTTGAAACTAGTCTCTCATAAATATATGAAAAAGTAAGTGACGAGTGTCAATAAACCAACCACAAATAATTTTTATATTTACTCTTCAGGTATTGATAATGTTCCTGATTTATTGCTAAAGATATGTTCTATTCTTATCACACACCCCTTAGCAGAGGTATGTAATAGCTCACTTGAACATGCAGTGTTTCCAGAAGCTCTAAAAACTGCTAAAGTAAAGCCACTACACAAAAAAGGAGATAAGTGTTGTCTAGTGTCTTTAATCAACTCTCTTTAACGTTAATTTATCATAACAACACTGTTTTCAACACTTCCAAGAAAGGAATTGAGATAAAACCCATTTACTAAATTACAGGCCTATTTCACTCTTATCCAGCTTCCCTAAAGTACTGGAAAAGATATTTTATAAAGGACTTACAGCATTTATTGAGATGAATGATATAATAACTAAAACTCAGCATGGGTTTTGTAAACATAAATCAACAGAAACTGCACTTTTTTATTTTGTAAACAGTGTAATAAATACTTTGGATAACAAAGACAAAATACTAGGCACATTCTTCGACCTAACTAAAGCATTCAATGTACTAAACCACAATTTACTATTCCAAAAATTAGAACATGTGGGTATTAGAGGGCATGCGTTGGAATGGATCAAATCATATCTAAAGGACAGGAAGCAAAGAGTAGAAATTTCACATACAGAAAATGCTCGCATTAAAGAATACCTATCAGACACAAAATATATTGGATAAGACACATGTAATTCATTTTCAGTTTTCTCAGAATAAGTCTTCTGTACAATCACAATTAATATGGAATAAAGTATGTAAATACTACTAAATTTCTTGGTCTTTGGATACAGAGTAACCTAAAATGGGAGACACATGTTGATCATCTAATTAAAAAACTGAGTACAATTTGTTATAATTTCAGACAACTGGTAGACATAGTTAACATAAAAACTCTCAGAAGCATGTATTTTGCATGTGCTCACTCCATTTTAAAATATGGCATAACATTATGAGGTAACTCACAACATTGCAAATCATTATTCATACTGCAAAAACGGATTCTAAGAATACTTGGAGGAGTTAAACCAACATCTATATGCAGACCATTATTTAAAAAATTTAAAATCTTACCTCTCCCATGTATTTTCATTTTTAAAATTTTAAAATTTACAAAGACAAATTTAATGAAAGGAAACGGCCACTGTACCTTTAATGAAACAGTTCATAACCATAATACTAGACAGAGAATGGATAATCATGTGAATAGAAGTAACACAAGAGCTTTTTTATTTAGTTTTTTTATTTATTTCAAATAAATATTTCAAATAAATAAAAAAATAAGCCATCAAAACAGTGTAATAAACCTAGGAATCACTTTTTTTTTTAATAAACTGCCTATAGCCAATAAAACCACTTGCAATTTTTCAGCATTTAAAAAGTCTGTTTTGGCATACTTGCTAGACCACTGTTTTTATTCTGTTAGTGAATTTATGGAAAGATTATAATATTGTTACATTTCTGAATTAATTGTGTATATTATAAAACTCTTGATATATCTTTATAAATCATTATTTTGTACAAACACTGACTAGCCCTTATTGGATATGACTTGTTAATTTACAAGTACAGTTAATTGCACTGTATATTCACAATTTGACTGTCTTATATCATAGAACTCATGTACAATGTATGATTTACAAGATTAATAAATTATCTATCTGCTACCTCTCTTCCTTGTCGTTAACGGCGTCGTCATGTTTGTGTATTTCAATTGCTTCCCGTGTCAATTGAGCCTGGTAGCAAACCATTCCAGAGAGTATGACAGTATCCTTGTAGGTTAAGTAATTGCCAAACAGAAGAGAATGTTCTGCCACTGCTGTCTTTTTGGACTGTCCTAACTGGCTGTGTTGTTCCTGTTCTTTAAGTCACATATTGATGTTCTGCATGGTGGTGCCTATGTATATTTGACTACAACTGCATGGAATTTTGTACACACCAGCTGTGCAATATGGATGGAATTTCTCTTTAGTAGAGTTAAGTAAATCCTTTATTTTCTTCACTGATCTATAAACTTCCTTATGCAGTGTGACTGTGGTAATTTTCTGATTCAGTCTGTAACTTTGTGGATATATGGCAGATATACAGTGGCTATTGTTTTTTCCCTCCTGCATTTTTGAGCTGATGAGTACCTTGGATGACAAGCTCTTTAAATGTCTTTGCACATAAGCCATTGATACTTAAGGCCTTGTTCAAATGTCAGATTTCCTTATCCAGTTGACACGGCTCTCAGATCTTTGTAGCTAGTTCAGTGAGAGTCCTAACTATTCTTAATTTTTGTCGTGGATGGTGGTTTGAGGTCTTCTGTAATTATCTGTCCAGTCTTGCTTAGACTCTGGAGCCAAGACTTCCTTGAAGATGTCAGATGCAGTTTTCAGCGAACCATTGGAGAATAAAACTACTGGACCACAGCCTTCAAGCCCAGAAAGTATGAATAATGAATGATCTTGTTATGATTTAAAATTTCATAAAAACTTAAAGAAGTTTGAGGCAAGATTATCAAGAGATAGAACACTGATGTACTTGCTGTCTATTGCTCACAGGTGAAGTAACAAAAGCCTTACACAAAATGAAATGAAGCTTAAGAAAGTTACACCAACAAAAATAATAAATGCATTTAATGAACCCTCAAAAAGTTACACATTAAAGATGTGGATATTTTGAGACCACAGACATATAATGACAGAGCCAGCTTGGTAACTATGATTATGGGAAGCATTACATATAAAATAAAATCAAAATAAATAATTTGTCAGGTCTGTAGATATATTTTTCATTGCTCTATCAGGTACACCTAGTCACTTTGCAATGTATGTTTTACAAAATATGGTACAGGCAGAAAACTTATTTGTGGACTCTGCATGTATTACATGTTACCTCACCAGAATCACATTTCACACACAAGGCTCTGTCTTAACATGCAAGCCAACACTTTTCATTAACTGATACCAAAGGACTTCTCTTAATAACTTATCATAAATTTTTTTCCCAGATCTATAATTCTATTTCAACCTTACTCCTTTAGTTAATACTTAATAATGTAAAGCTTTAATTATTTATCTGCTCTTCTCCATCACTTTCCAAAACTCACTTAGAAAGGAAGTACTCTATTATTAACCACTGCTGTCTTTGGAATTCTCTCTGCCAATGGCAAGAAGAATTTCATCAAATATTTTATAACTAAGCTATGCCTCTACAACTGTTTTGATTTGACTCAATACCTTTAACTTTCTAGATGTACTATATAATCATTGTATTGCAATATTTTTGGAATCCCATTCTTTTCTTTATTTACATTCATAAATCTAGCTAAATACAGTAACACTTTCTGGACAGTATCTCAAAAGAACTATTGATAAACAATCTATAACTGCTACCTTATTATTCCTGAATTTTTGTAAGTGATTGGGAATCTTTTCAGAAAAAAAAAATGGTCTAGCTACTTCAGTACATTTATTTAGGGCTTACTATGCTTATTTTATCTTTATTGCAATTCATTATGGTGTTATACATGATTGAATCCAGTCAAATTTGGCATTTACATATATATAAAACAGTTAAACCCATGGCATTGCAGCCCATATCGGACCAGGGCCTGCCAACCTGACTGCCGGCCTCACACTCACATATGCAAGGCAGAGGTGGGCGGGCGATCATCCAACTGATACAGGGAGGAGATGGGGTCAGCATCTCTACACCCTCAGCTGGAAAGTTGGCTTTCATGACCAGGATCGCTTACCTATTGCAAGCTCCTCAATTTCCTCACGATGCTGAGTGGGCACCAGTCCTATAACTGGGACTTAAAATTCCCACCCTGAGGGTTGGGATCGAACTCGGGCTGCATTCTGTGGCACGGAACCAAGGCATGATGCCTTAGCCCACTATGCTAGGGCGCAAGACATTTACATACATATATAGAATTAAAATTAACAAATTTGAGTAAATTAACATCTCATTAATTTAAAAATTCCTCTCATGTATAAATATATTTTTACTTAAATAAATGTTTAAAGCAGATTTGAATTTTGTATAGTTTTCACATATTTTAACTTCAGCTGGCAGCCTTTTGTACAGTTTTGCTTCAACATAACTTGACAACTTTTTCAAATAGGCTAAGTCTGTGCATAGTGATACCAAGGTTACCTTTATTTCTTGTGTTGTGATGTTGGATATCTGAATATTTTTGCATTGGGAATTTGTATAGTTTTATAAATATAAAGGCGTGATAACATCATTATCTTTTGCTCCTTGAAGGCTTCCCTACACAAATCCAGTCTTTTTAAGTTTGTTGGTATTGTACTGCTCATTTCTGCAATATAACAATTCTACGAGGGCTGTTCAATAAAGAATGATCATAATTTTTTTACAGTCATAATTTTTCACACCAAAATTCAATCTTATTATATTCTGTTAGCTTAATGGGAAACAAACACGTCGTAGTATCGAGATTTAACTGTAGTGGAACACCACAGTGAAGCGAAATAATTATTAATTTTTAGATGAGTTGTATTTATTACACATCTGCTTCACTTTCGTACCTACACTCCTGGAAATGGAAATAAGAACACATTGACGCCGGTGTGTCAGACCCACCATACTTGCTCCGGACACTGCGAGAGGGCTGTACAAGCAATGATCACACGCACGGCACAGCGGACACACCAGGAACCGCGGTGTCGGCCGTGTAATGGCGCTAGCTGCGCAGTGTTTGGGCACCGCCGCTGTCAGTGTCAGCCAGTTTGCCATGGCATACAGAGTTCCATCGCAGTCTTTAACACTGGTAGCAAGCCGCGACAGCGTGGACGTGAACCGTATGTGCAGTTGACGGACTTTGAGCGAGGGCGTATAGTGGGCATGCGGGAGGCCAGGTGGACGTACCGCCGAATTGCTCAACACGTGGGGCGTGAGGTCTCCACAGTACATCGATGTTGTCGCCAGTGGTCGGCGGAAGGTGCACGTGCCCGTCGACCTGGGACCGGACCGCAGCGACGCACGGATGCACGCCAAGACCGTCGGATCCTACGCAGCGCCGTAGGGGACCGTACCGCCACTTCCCAGCAAATTAGGGACACTGTTGCTCCTGGGGTATCGGCGAGGACCATTCGCAGCCGTCTCCATGAAGCTGGGCTACTGCCCCGCGCACCGTTAGGCCGTCTTCCGCTCACGCCCCAACATCGTGCAGCCCGCCTCCAGTGGTGTCGCGACAGACGTGAATGGAGGGACGAATGGAGACATGTCGTCTTCAGCGATGAGAGTCGCTTCTGCCTTGGTGCCAATGATGGTCGTATGCGTGTATGGCGCCGTGCAGGTGAGCACCACAATCAGGACTGCATACGACCGAGGCACACAGGGCCACCACCCGGCGTCATGGTGTGGGGAGGTGTGGGGAGCGATCTCCCACACTAGCCGTACACCTCTGGTGATCGTCGAGGGGACACTGAATAGTGTACGGTACATCCAAACCGTCATCGAACCCATCGTTCTACCATTCCTAGACCGGCAAGGAAACTTGCTGTTCCAACAGGACAATGCATGTCCGCATGTATCCCGTGCCACCCAACGTGCTCTAGAAGGTGTAGGTCAACTAACCTGGCCAGCAAGATCTCCGGATCTGTCCCCTATTGAGCATGTTTGGGACTGGATGAAACGTCGTCTCACATGGTCTGCAAGTCCAGCACGAACGCTGGTCCA
This sequence comes from Mantis religiosa, assembly GCA_030765055.1. Classification (NCBI taxonomy): domain Eukaryota; kingdom Metazoa; phylum Arthropoda; class Insecta; order Mantodea; family Mantidae; genus Mantis; species Mantis religiosa. The sequence goes on along the minus strand of CM060950.1, from coordinate 3,245,036 downwards.
ACTGAGGCGCCAGCTGGAAATGGCATGGCAAGCCGTTCTACAGGATTACATCCAGCATCTCTACGATCGTCTCCATGGTAGAATAGCAGCCTGCATTGCTGCGAAAGATGGATATACACGGTACTAGTGCCGACCTTGTGCATGCTCTGTTGTCTGTGTCTATGTGCCTATGATTCTGTCAGTGTGATCATGTGATGTATCTGACCCCAGGAATGTGTCAATGAAGTTTCATCTTCCTGGGACAACGAATTCACGGTGTTCTTATTTCAATTTCCAGGAGTGTATTTTGAGGACATGTATTGCAAATCATCGTTTGCATCTTCTGCTCTTATGCGACTAAAGCTTGATCCAGTGGTGTGGTGGGTGTGGGTAATTCTGGAGTTGCTGCTGCCATCTGTTGATTTAGTGATGAACTTAAATGTGGGATTCTCTTCTGGCGGGATTTCAAAGTTCATTAGTTGGTTTTTATGCTTTTCTATGTATATTCTCTCCCATATGACGAGTTCACTATGTTTTTGTACGTATTTGTACGTCGTAGTAGTTTCATTGTTGGTACTCCTGATTCCCGCCTGTGAGAACCAGGAAAGTTCAGACATGTTTAGTATCGCCTACCGCTGCAATGGAGTTAACATACAGTTAAAGTTGATGTCAGAGGAAGATCCGGAGTTTCTTTCAAACGTAATCACTGCTGATGAAACTTGGCTACATCATTTTGATCCTGAGAGCAAACAGCAAAGCTCAGTGTGGAAATCTCCTTCATCACCTACCCCCCAAAAAAGCAAAAGTGGATACTTCTGCTGAGAAAGTTATGGTCATCTCATTCTTTGATATTCATGGAATGGTTTATCAGCATGTTGTACCTGCACACACATCAGTAACTGGACAATACTACAGGGATATCCTGAAAACATTACAAGTTCATATCAGGCACAAAAGACCACATTTCCATGAAGCAGGCTGGATGCTGCACCATGATAATGCGTGGCCGCATATTGCCAATGTTGTTGCTAAATATCTTGCAAAAATCAACGTGAAGTACATCCCTCAACCTCCCTATAGTCCGGATTTAACCCAATGTGACTTTTTTCTATTCCCTAACTTGAAGAAACGCCTTCATGGGAGGCATAATCCATCATCAGAAGCAGTGGTGAAGGCTGCGGAGGCAATTTTGAAGGATCTCTCAAAAAATGGTTTCCAGCATGTCTTTGAAGACTGGTAGAAATGCTGGGACAAGTGCATCGCATTTAGGGGAGACTATTTTGAAAAGGACCATCAAAATTATGAGGATGAGTAAAAATACGTTGTCAAAAAAAGTTGTGATCATTCTTTATTGAACAGCCCTCATATTTAAGTTTACTTTTGAAGTGCTTTTCCATACTTCTATGCCATATGAAATATTAGAGTGAATAAGAGAGAAATAAATAATTCTAATACTTGCTGCTGGAACATATTTCTTTAAATATTTGAGTGAAATAGATTTTTATTAATTTTTGCTGCTAATTTGTCTACCTGTGGAGTAAAGGATAGTGTTTTGTCTAGTGTAATACCAAACAGCTATACATAATCCGCACTATTTATGGATTGGTTGTCAATGAACAGTTGTAGAAGCACAATAGGTACTTTGTTTCCAAATATTACCATTTCACATTTTGTTGGAATTATGTTTAGGTTTGTCATTGCAAAGTAATGTGGCTATTTTATATAAAATTGAAAATGTTCCACAGCTGCTTTTACACATATTTGGCCCTTATTATAAACCTGTTATTGATTTATACAAGTTCTTCAGCACTGATTTGAGTTCTATGCAGTATATTTTTTAATAATGTGTGCAGATTAATTGCATACATTCTATTTTTTAATGTAACCTGTAAGTAAAATACGCATACTGTTACATTGGTTTATGAGGAGGCTCAAAAAGGTGTATGTATAATTCCCCTGCCAGAAATACGACACAACTGTGTCACTGGTGCAAATAAACCTCACATTGATAGATAGAGTCAATATGAAAACTTCAATGCCATGGCTGGAATTTTAACCACGGATATCCTGGTTTCCATTCAGTCGCTCTAACCCATTGAGCTACCATGGCCAACGTGCCGTCCTGACATTAAATTCTCCAGTTGACTCATATATTACCCCGGTAAACCACTACGGGCTCTCGCATTTGAGTTACACCATTTGTGGCAACTTCCTATCGTAAGTATACTCCTCCACAGGAGAGAAAGTCTCCGAGGAATGAGACGCAGTGTGGTTGGAGAAGGTTCCTATACCCTCCCTGGACAGGTTTATGACACCCCATATCAGTACAGTCACAGACCATTCTAAAACATTTTGATGACTTCTACTTTTGTGAATGAATCCCCTCAGTTTTAGTGTACAGAGTGAATAGGGCGCATGTTTTTTTAATGGTTCTGCTCCTTGTGTAGCACGTGTTCCCTGTCACATTCGCTGTCTTTGTACCACTGCATAAGAGTGCACATTCCTTACAGGGACCTTCTTTGCATTGCTGGACTGTATTTGCGTCCCAGGCTTTATCATTTAACTCTTATTATTTTAGTTAATTAGCCATGGTAGCTCAATGTGTTAGAGCGACTGGACAGAAACCAGGAGATCCGTGGTTCAAATCCTGGCCATGGCATTGAATTTTTCATGTTGACTCTATCTATCAAAGACCTTAGCCTATACACGGCTAGTGGGAAGAAATGATTAATTTCCATCAGTTAACTAAAATAATAAGAGATAAATGATGAAGCCTGGGGCTCAACTACTTAGGATAGTAAGTCGCCATCTCGAATGCGAGAGCCCCTTGTGGTCTACCGGGGTAATATATGAGTCAACTGGAGAATTTAATGTCAGGACGACATGTTGGCCATGGTAATTCAATGGGTTAGAGCGACTGGACAGAAACCAGGAGATCCGTGGTTCAAATCCTGGCCATGGCATTGAATTTTTCATGTTGACTCTATCTATCAAAGACCTTAGCCTATACACGGCTAGTGGGAAGAAATGATTAATTTCCGTCAATTAACTAAAATAATAAGAGATACATGATGAAGCCTGGGGCTCAAGTACTTAGGATAGTAAGTCGCCATCTCGAATGCGAGAGCCCCTTGTGGTCTACCGGGGTAATATATGAGTCAACTGGAGAATTTAATGTCAGGACGACATGTTGGCCATGGTAGTTCAATGGGTTAGAGCGACTGGACGGAAACCAGGAGATCCGTGGTTCAAATCCCGGCCATGGCATTGAATTTTTCATGTTGACTCTATCTATCAAAGACCTTAGCCTATTTACGGCTAGTGTGAAGAAATGATTAAGTTCCAACAATTAATTAAAACTCTCACATTTTTCAAAAATAAATTCAAATTCAAATTTATTGTGCATAGAGATTACAAAAATCCATTAGACATTGTCAATAAATTATATACATTAGAGACAAATATATACATTTACAAAATAAAATTACATTTACAAAAAATCATCCACTATTGATTGATTGATTCATTCATTCATTCATTCATTCATTCATTATCTGCAGAAAACATTACAGTGTAATTCATAGCATCATGAATGATGAGATTATTGATTATACAAATTATAAATTCAAATTATTATAAATTCATTAATAGAATAGCATGTCTTATTTATTAAATATTTACACAGTTCCTTTTTAGATGTATTTACATTGGTTACTGACTTCAGTTCCATAGGAAGTTTATTGTAAGGTATAATGCATTTATATTTTGGACATTTTTCAAACATTGCCAATCTATGTTGTACAAAACTGTAGTCATTCTTGTTTCTAGTCATGATTTTCTGAGTTTATTTTATAGCAATTTGTTTTTATGTGTAGTACGGTTCTGAGTATTATTAAACTGGGAACGGTAAGGAATTTAATTTTTATAAACTCAGATTTTACACTCTCTCTTTAACTTCAATGTAGTGTAAATTGCTTTCTTCTGAAGAATAAACACTCTATTTATATTTTCCATTGAAGCAGTTCCCCATATTGTTATACAGTAATTTACATAACTCATAAAAATACCATGATAAATATTCACCAATATTTCCATGCTACAAAAAGCTGCCTTATCTTAACAAATAAATAGCCTTATTTAATTTATTACAACATTCATCAATATGAGCATGCCAATTACGGTCATTGTCAAATATTACTCCCATATATTTAATGGTTTCAACCCCTCTATATTTTCTCCATCAATATTTACATTGGGTTTAAAATCAGCTGTCTTCTCTGTTTGATATAAGCATACATTTAGTTTTATTTATATTAATATTTAAATTGTTTTGACTTAAGACTATGAATGAGAAGAAAACGGAAGAAATTACATTATTCAGTGTTGAAGAAATTGTCAAATTAATAACAGTTGCATAGTAAAATATCAAATATACCTATGTTGAAGCAGCAGGGGAACATTTTCATCACCTTCTAGATGGTACTTACTATATACCTGTACTACTATTCAGCTATGGCATGGTAGCCATCTATTACACCTTAAAGATGAGTGCTAAACACACAAGTATGGTGAATGCAATATCACTTAAGTGCCGTGATTGGCTGTGGTACAGTATATGAAAAAGAATATTTCTGTACTATGAAATGTGTTTGGATAGCCCCAATATCTCTGTACAAAATATTCTATGTATTACATTATTTCCTGCCATTATTTTGAAGGACCCCAAATCTCACCTTATATGGAATGTTTATTTTCATTACTACCATTAGAATGGCAATTAATTGTTAAAGAAGCATATCTTGTTTACATAAACTCAGTAATAAAAAGGATGACTGAAAGAAATAAGCCACATGATCCCTAAATGGAAAGGGCCTCCTAGTTGGTTCACTAGGACCTCCCACTATGGGATAGGATAGGGTAGAATTTACAAGGGGATTCAGCACTTCGACCAGACTAATCTTGTGTACCTATGCCCCAAGTGGTACACCCCAGGAGGTAGGATGAGGCACAAGGAGACAGATGCCAGCTGACCACAAGGAGCCACGACAGAGCAGAGGACAGGATGTCTACCATTGACCACTTTGAAACTCTGCAGCAGTCTAGTGCAACCGACATCCCACCTGCTGCGGTCCTGAAACAGCTCACTAAGCCAGCTCAGAGACTGCCCTGCTGGAGAACGAAGTTGTTTACCAAGAGCATATCAATGGTGAAACTCTTGCTGACACTTCTACCCTGAAAGAGAACACCAGATGATAGATAATATGAAATGATAATGAAGATGAAATGGAGGGACGGGAAACAATTTCTTTATTGTGATACAGTGCTCCTTTGTGGTAATATAGATATCAATTGGTTCTGTAATGGAATAGTTTTCCTAGTTCATTTTGATGTGGTAGTCAGATGATTTGATTTGGAATTGTGAGACAAACACCTGCAATAAATCCCACCTTATCTTATTATAGCATGCACAATAATAAGATGCTATACAGCACTGTCAATTGCATTCTCTCCTGGAACATCTGACAACACCTGAAAACAGTGTAGTGGATGTGAATCCAGACTTCATCCTTGTATTTCACTGGCTTATTTTCCCCACATTCATTCCTTCTGAGTGTTCAAAAATATGATGTCCGAGCCACTATACCAGGACATTTGCTCAGAATACTTATTTTATTTTTACACTTTTTAAATTGAAATCATACAGATTTCACTATTTTTCTAAAGTTCAGCAGTTTTTGCTGTGTAGGAATTTCTTTCTTAACCACATAATATGCCTGATATTTCCTTCTAATTATGCACTTGTCCATTTCAAACATAACAATTTCATTTGCATGACGTTTATCAATCTTGCATGTAGTTGCCTTGCTACTGCTGGTATAAGCAATAGCACATTCAGTTGCATTTGTAGTAGGTGTTTTCTGACTTTTTTTCTTCTCTCCTTCACATAACTTAATAACATAAATTACATACCGAACTTGCTCAGGAATAATTTTATTTCTTTTACATTCCATCACTAGCGCTTGAATACTATGCGGCTTACTTGGGTGCATTATAAGTTGGTGATTGACAGTTGAAGGAGTGGGGAAAGAGAGGGGATAGCACCGTTGCCACTTTACCGTCCCTCTCCACGTACTAGGCAATGAAGGTGACGGGAAGAGGGGAGGTGGAGGTTCGGTTGCAGTCCGTTGCAGTAATGCACACGCACATATTCCTAGAAATTTGCATACTGCAGTATTAATCGTAAGATTGCCGTAAGACTCTCTACACGTTTAAGTGAGCAGTTACCTAAGTACAGCATACGAAATCTTCGGAAGCTCACCCAGGTTTCATCAATCCATACAATATTCTCAAAATCACAAGAAATAATTTCTCGTAGGAACCTACAGCGCCAGGCACATATGTCCGGTTTCTCCAGTAAGATCTTACGTCCATTTAGGTTTTTATAGCCTAATCCTAAGGTTTTAACTATTTTTCGAAGTGAGGTCTTGCCACCTGTAAAAAATCATCCATTTGTAGAGATGAGTGCAGTTATTAAAGTGTAGGATATTGCTTCCTGGTATAATACGCATAAATATGGCAGCGAATGGCATCTTGTTGAAATGGATCCAGGTTAGTGACCGGGTTATATCGCTTCCTCTTCTTCCCTGTAACTGCGATGTACACGCATGATTTTCTGCACTAGCGTATTTCTCTTTCTCTACTCTAACTATAGTATTCTTACTTACACCAACAGCAGCTGAGGTTCTGTCCAGTACTTTTAAAACGGGAATTATTGGACCCCAATTGTCTCTTTCATCCTCAAAAGATTTTCTTACGGAACATATAATTTCCCTTGCTTGTCCTTTAATTGGGATTCCGTGCGCAAAAACATTTTTGTGGTCTTCGCAGATAGTTTCTTTCTGTCTGTTTCTGTAGCACAAGTGTTTGCGGTAGCCATGAGTAACGATAATTAGCTAAATATTAAAGTTGCACTGAAACACTAAAGTTGATCACAGAAACACTGAAGCTGATCACTGAAACACACGAATTATATTGCGAAAATGTAAAGCTGTTTACACTCTGTGAAACATTCACTACCTGAAGCAGTACACTCTTAGTTTGGCAGTGATGACAGGGAAAAATACCCTAAGAAAGGGTTGGTCATTAAACTGTAAAGGTTGGTCATTGACCCAGAAAACGTCATAAGATATTCCTTGAAACTAAATCCACACCTGTTCCCTTCCAACAACGCATTCCGTCTCATACTAAAGGGCAACGAACGATGACGGCATTGTGATACTGCTGATTCATAAGCGAAGCAACAATAGGAGCAGTGTCTGTTTACTGAAAACCTCAACATGCCGATAGAATAGCGTCATGCATAAAGCACGTGATGTAGTGCGATAGAGTTGGCAACATAGGATAAGCGGCTCGGGTTGCTATGGCAACAGTTTACTTTTGATTGGTGGATTGCTGGTTGCTAGGCGACGGCAATGACGTGTCAGTGACGTGTTTATCTCCTCTCCTTGTTTTCGCAGCTGAACAGCACGTGGAGGCAAAACGCCAATCACCAACTTATAATGCACCTATATAGTAAACCTAAACCAGACTGTACAGCATTTCATGATATATTGGTGTCATCATCACGTTAGTTTGCCTGCTTTCCACTACTATGCAGGATTGCACTTGCTTTGGCGGGTAGTACATGTTGCACCAAGCAACATCAGATATTCCTTTCCTAATTCTTGCTAATGATATTATGTTATGCTAAATGAACTTTGCTAGGGATCTGAGTCCAGAAAGCAGTAATAGTGGATTTAACAAAGTATTACAGCAAGAAAAATGAAATAGTTGTTGCATGCAACATTAGAGGTATCAGAAAGAGGATGAAAATGCAGGAAATAAAGAGAAGCAAATAATTAAAATTTAGGAAAATAGCTTGTGCCACTGTATTAAAATGTGTTTGCTGTTTACTCTCAGGAGAATGAATGCAATGAAGTGCAAGGACTGATCTATACTTTTATGTAAAAGTTGTGGATGAAGATTCTGGATTCTCTAAAGAAAACCAGAATTAAGAAGAAAAAGAGGAAGAAATGGATATTATTTAAACGCAGAAATGTGTTTGCTAAAGGAAGGTTTTACTGAAAGTGTTTACAGAAAAAGTGATAAATTTGAACACCAATTTTTCCAGAAATGAACAATGAAACTTCTTTTGTAAATGGAATAATATTATGAAATAATTTTTTTTCTTCCATTTGGTCCATAATGCTCATGATAATGTTTTCAGCTTAATTCCTTCAAAATGCACAAAACATTTATTACTATAAATGTGGTATTACATAAAAAATGATTTTGATGATAACATAACCATAAAAATTGCATTTGCACTACAGTACCAGTAAGTTTAGGAGTCATCAATTTTTACATTCTCCTTGAAAAGTTTTTTTTAATATACAGGGTCATCCATTTGAGATATCAGAAAGTGTAAACATTATATTTATGAAGTCAATGTACATATCTCTGAGCAGTTTCCTGTAGTGCAAGCAGAAATGTTGGGAGTTAACAAATGAGTGGTGTTCCCAGTGGCATGACAATGCTATCATGCAAAGTAAACAATACAAAACAAAAGAAAATGGTTGTACTCAATGTGTTGTATGACACATTTCATGATTACATTTCTCAATTTTCTACCCTGGCTCAACAGCTTCATCAATGGCAACCCAGGCTTTTCTTTTTCACAAATGGACCTTATGTGACTTAATGTTTTCTCACAGCAATTTGGAAGATAATTTTTCTGTAGCATTGACTCATCAGGAGCATTTATATTTGCATACTTAGTAAGAAACTTTCTGAGCTCATAATTTTTCACCTTATAGAATGGTTTACAAAAATCTGAATAAAATTCTGAATGTTTTGGTGTGCCAGAAGAAGGATGTTGTTGATTTTCCTTCGAGAAATTTGCTTTGACAAAGCATATCACACATTTTCTATATCCTTAATTCCTGATAAATGTTGCACTAACTAGGAACCTTGATCTGCACCAACAAATTATGCACAAAGCTGGCAAAATAATATTTCCCCATCAGTGGTAAAAGTGCTTTTAAACTATAGTGTGTACTGGCATAAATGTTCACAAACACTCAATTTCACTTTTGACAATTCAATCTGATAGTTAACATGCACAATTTATTTTATGCGATCTAGTTGTAACTAACAAGATAAGGTTAATGTTGAACTAAGTATAATACGTCATTGCTTAGCCAGGTTTAACAAATATGAACAATGTAATCTCCGGATATAATTATGTATTCCCCTGGTTTGCACATGCCGCTGGATCAGCAAGTACCATGACTAAAGAATTCTTATGACTCATATAAGCTATGAGACAAAGTTTTTGTCATAAATATAATGAGGAAAGTGCTAACTTGTAGAAAAATTGAATATATTTATTTAATAACATAAGAAAAGTAGTAAAATACGTATTTATGAGCAAAATGTGAAAAATATTTATTGACATCTGTTTTTGCAAAATATGTATTTTTTGTGAAATAAATGTTTGCAAATAACACTGCTTGGACCTCGATCAAGGTATTACACTTGTTTTAGGTATGTATATGTTAAGGAAAAAACATTTATTCTCACACAAATTTGGACCCTAATGATCACAACCCCATCAGGAGTTGTTTTATTCTCATTATTAGAACAAATCATTCTGGCTGGCCCTGTAGCTCAGTCGGTAGAGCATCTGCCTGCTATGTAAGGGGTCCCGGGTTTGATTCCCAACTGGGGGTGGGGATTTTTCTTCAACCAAGATGATTCCCCATCTTCCACAGAGTCTGGAAGTGTAAATGAGAGTGTGAATGTGTGCGTGATCTAACAATTAAAAAACAAAATACAAAGTACAAGCAACCCAACGTACACAAGTTAATACCACCGATATGTTCCAAAGGAGAATGGCTGCTGATATGACCACTGCAGTTAAAGGCAGGGTATAAATTAAATTAAAAAAATAATTCTGAATCAATTGCTCACTATCTTGTTTTCTTATCCCTCATTTCCAGTAAGCTTTTCTCGGAAAAACTATTTAAGTTGGTTTATTGACAGTTCAACACTTAAATTTTTATATTATCGAGGAACTAGTTTCGGAAGTCATTGCCTTCATTTTCAACCTCTCTCCAACTAGCATCTGTTGTCGTCTGCTCTCCTCTCTCAGGTGGTGGAATTATGCAATTCTTTTTGTAAAAGAGTTCTTGCCTTCCACATTAATAGCAACTCTCAATCTTCTTTGCTTCAGTGGAATCATGTTTCCTTTCTTAGTTCTCTATTTTAAACATCTGAATAGTACAGGGGCATAGTTTACATTCAATGCAATAAGGTTAACAGAAACATGGCTAGCACAACACACTCAGGATTCTAGTTACTACTGCTACCTATGCATTACACTAAAATCTTTATGGTACTTACACTATAGTTATGTTAGTTATGATAGTTATTACATTTCCTTTTCTTTTAATTATTCAGAAAATATGCAGCAGAACTTGAATAAAAGAACCTGTACTTAGAGAAAATGCTTAACATTACGGTGAATGTGACTAAAAATTTTATTTTTGTATATTCATAAAGTAAAATGACAAGATAATTTTAAGAAATATCAACATTTGAAACACAATATAACAGCAGGTCAATTAAACAAATGTACTCTCTCACCATAAACATAAGCAATACAAGAACATATGTAATGACATTATGCAATTGCCTTAAACAAACTGTGCTTTTATTTCCATCATTATATTTTACAAGAATTGTTTACACACAATACACCAGACTCACCCATAAAGACAAAGCCTGTATTACATTCTTATATATGTATGTATGGCTAGCATCTTGGAATAAATACAACAGAACCTGCAAATAAAGTAAATAAACCACATGCTCTTTCTCAAAATTAAAATATTAACATAAATCTAAGTCAGCCTTTGCAAAACCCCCTTCATGATTTTTATATCATTGTCCAAACAGAGACTTATAATGAAAGAAGCTTTCAAAGTTGAACCCTTTTGCTGCTTAGATATTCAGGTAATTGTGGTTTGCTCAGAAAGCCGGTTTGCTAGATCCACTGAATTGTACCTGTACATGTTAATGGTTACACCAAAGAGTTAATCTGATATAAACTACAATCTCACCCCATGTCTAGAAATATAGACAAAAACTATTGCTGTGTTCAACAAAATGGTTATTCTTACAAATTAGTAAAACTAAGCAATCTTATTTACTTTTATATATGGCAGATACTCACGTTATGACAGATTATTGTTTCATATGAAATTAGGTAACATATCTGATTTACAGCATTGTTTTATACAGCAATTTAATATCACAAAGTAATGTGAAAAAAATCAAAACTTTCAATCAAAAATTAAAATACATTTGGCCAGTATAAACATATAATTAGGAGAACACAATACTAGTTTTATTTTTATGATTTGTGAACCATGGAGAAAAATAATGTGATGCAACTTCAATGAATTCACACTTTTTTCGTTTGATGATAAAAATTGAAGAAAGCTGAGAAAATATTTTGAGCAATATGAAGGACAAACTCAACAGTCCTCCTTCCCATTAACTAAACATTGGACTGGTTCCATGTACACCCATTTATTTCTCTATAGCCACTCAGGTTGACATGATCAAAAAACTTCTCAATCAGTCAATTCTGTTAGTTTATGTTACCTGTACATTTTTTACCTGTTGAATGAAGATAACTTCTTTATTGACTGTGTATTATGGCTATTGAGGAAGAGAGGGAGTACTAAAACACTGAAAAAAGTGGTTGTCAAATATCAGCAAAAAGAAATGGAGTGAAGGCCAAGTTTACGCATCTAGAACACAGAGAACTGTACATGCTTAGGCGTTTATGGCTGGCATTAATCCAGTAGAACGTGATTTCAGGGCTTAGAGGCCATGTTCCAGTTGATGAGAAAGCATCTGATATTTCGGCCATAGCTCTGTCGTGTGAAATGTCAGAAGCTCTTTCATCGACTGGACCATGGCCTTCAAGCCCGGAAACCACATTCTACTGGACAGAGAGCTGTGCCTGGACCCCATTGTAATTGTGGATACTTTGAAAAAGGTAGGACTACATAGGGCTCATAATATTTTTGACAAATTCTGGAAGATTGCAGATTATAATTTGTAAAGTGTCTATTTATCCAAAATTTTACAAAATGTAGATGTTACAAGATCCCATGTTGAAGGTCAACTAAGCCAAATACTAAGATGAATTTCATAAAACCTTATAATTCATACAGAATTAGAAACAAGAATTCAACATGTGTACAAAACATACTTTGAAGTAAAAGTACAGTTAAATATCAAAACTGTAGTAGATACAAGTTTAATATGAAATTTTTAACTAACTCAACTTATATCGATAAAGTATCACAAGAAGAAATCATATGAACCATAAAAAATATGAAAAATAAAATCTTGGCAGGACCAGAAAAAATCTCTTCAAAATTCTGTAAAAGATATTGTCACGAACTAATTATCTACGATAGCTCGACTTGAGTACACAAAGAGCCGGCAAATAAAGATAGTGGAGATAAAAGACTTACCAACACAGATAAGTGAGGTATATGGAAATTTCTAGTGGCTTCTTGATTGATAGAGATTTTTTGGTTTCTGGTTTGTTTTAGAACAGTCTAAAATTTATCAATGAGGTATTTAAGAAGGAGACGACTCACCAATAGTCAGTCGTAAATAGAGTGGAGTAGTAAACAGCTGTAAGGACAGATGTAACAGGAGTAAACAGATGTAATCAGAATACTGTTGTGGTCATCGACAAAGGAAGACTGTGATTGTGTATGTGACGTAATGCTGTTACATAAGGATTGAGCAGTGTATTTCTACGGAAATAAAGAACAATTTTGAATTTCGGCAACTTGGACTTTTAATTCTACAAACCCACAAAGTCAAAATATGTACCATATTTGTTAGATCCATTAACGAACAGATTTAATTAATGTAACCATAGCAGAAAGCACTATCCCTACATCACTTTGAAAAAAAAAAGAAAGAAAGAAAGAAAGAAAGAAAGAAAGAAAGAAAGAAAGAAAGAAAGAAAGAAAGAAAGAAAGAGAGAGAGAGAGAGAGAGAGAGAGAGAGAGAGAGAGAGAGAGAGAGAGAGAGAGAGAGAGAGAGAGAGAGAGAGAGAGAGAGAGAGAGAGAAAGAAAGAAAGAAAGAAAGAAAGAAAGAAAGAAAGAAAGAAAGAAAAAGAAGAAAAAATAATGAGAACCTTACACCAAAAACGTGAAAAAGAATTTGCAAACAGCTCTCAAACTATAATCATCATATCAACACTATCAAAACTGCTAAAAAAATAAATTACGAACAAAATAATACCTTTCACTGAAACACATAAAATATTAATCATTGCACAGCTTGGTTTTAAAGAAGTTAGTTGGCAAGCATACTAAGAACAGAAATAGTGAATTATATAATAGAAAATATGGACAAACATATACACAAAAACTGCACTTTTCTGGATCTAACAAAACAATTTGACTGTGTAGATCATGAATTACTGCTAGAACAACTACAGTTCCACTGAATCAGAGGAATTCTACTAAACTTAATAAAATTGTACTAAAACATCTCAAAAATTGATACATGAAAGATTACTATTCGAAAGGCCTAATAGTAAAATATGGAGTTCCCCAGGGGTCTGTTTTAGGACCTCTTCTATTTATCATATACGTTAATGACATTACCCAATCCACTGAGTAGTAGAGTAGATTATGCAACCATCATAAACACAAGAAACACCACCAAGAATTTGGAAAACACAACAACAAAATTTAACCAAACACATTATCCAGCACCTTAAATTAAACAGCCTCTATATGAATATAAAATCAATTATGATGGCTACTTTTTTTTTTTTTTAACTTTGAGTTGCTCTGCCACATGACCAGACAGGCATAAGGAAGTAGATCTGCACTCTGTGTTACTGGGCAACTTCTGCATCATAATATCCATCAAGGCTAACTTCAGTAGATAGAGTCAACATGAAAAATTCAATGGCATGGCCAGGATTTGAACCACGAATCTCCTGGTTTCCATCCAGTCGCTCTTACCCATTCAGCTACCATGGCCAATACACCATCCTGGCATTAAATTCTCCAATTGACTCATCTATTTTCCCGGTAAACCACTAGGGGCTCTCATATCCGAGATACACCATAAGTACTTAAATCCCAGGCTTCATCATTGAACTCTTATTATTTAAGTTAATTGATGGAAATTAATCACTTCTCACTACCCATATATAAGCTAAGGTTTTAGATAGATGGAGTCAACATGATTTTTTTTTTTTTTTTTTGTTCTGTGGTTCAAATTCCAGCCATGGCATTGAATTTTTCATGTTGACTCTATCTATCTAAAACCTTAGTTTATATACGGCTAGTGAGAAGAAATGATTAATTTCCATAAATTAACTTAAACCTTAGCTGTAGCTGAGCTACAGGTACTTAGACATGGCTGCCATCATTGATGCTCCTGTCAAGTGTGAGTTGCAAAACCAGATTTGTTTTCTAATGGCAGAAGGGAATCATGCACCAGAAATTCATTGCAAAATGAACCATGTTTATGATGCAGACAGTGTGAATTGGTGTGAATGGTATAGGAAATTTAAAGAAGGCCGAACTGATGCTCATGATAAAGGTGGACAAAGATGCAAGTCTTTCATTAACAATGAAAACCTTATAAATATTACAAGCAGAAGCATTATTAACAGTGAAGTATTCTTCATTTTTGAGTTTGATTTATGAGTCACTATGTTTACACTCAAACTTTACTTACTTGTTGTATAATTGAAACGTTTTCAAGATCAATCGATCTCATCCTCAGCTGTTTGGTGACTAAATGAACATTCCTCTTCATCCACTACTACAGTTCTCTGATCCCTCTGCCATCTGGTGTTAGGGGCACTAAGTTTTAATACTTCATTTAATGCCAGGATTTCAAAATTTATAACTTTATCATGGTTTTTGGTTATTAATATTTTTTCTATTTGGAATTATCTTTGAAAACAAGGAAATTAAAGAAGTAGATTCAACCATTTTTTTAAGAGTTGTAATAGGCAAATGTCTATACCCTCATAGCCTTCCTCCTGAAGGCTTACTGAAGAGCAGCATGACCAAAAGTTTAGGCAATTTTATAAACATCGCAAACCTGGTAACCCGAGAAGCTCTAATTAATAATCATCGAATTGAAAGCTTCAAATCTTACCAAAAACATAATTACCATATATAAGCACATGCATTAGAAATCTACAATATGAAGCAAACAAGCAAGCAAAATCTAACATAAACTATCAGGTTGTGTAAACAAGTTAAGGAAATAAATTTGTTTAGAAGGAACCTAAAAGATTTTGCATAAAATCATGTTTCTATTGACTTTGCAATATCTAACTAGATACCTAGTCTAGCCACAAATACTGTTACAACTTGAAAAGTGAAAAACGCAAATTCCATGCAAAATATTTTAATTGACTTTTAGTATGTTGTACCCACAGGCATTCATTACACACAGCACCAATCACTTTTCGAAATGGCCACCTATTGCACGGAAACAGGCTCTGAGTCTTTGTGGCCACTCGTCTATGGCGGAACAGATGACATCCAGGGGAAAATTCACCACTGCTGACAACAAGGAATACTTTAAACTTCCAATGATGGGGTGTCTCCTCTTGCAGGCAATGACCTCAAGCAGTGACCACAGTCGGTAGTCCAATGGATTCAGGTCCGGACTGCTACTGGGCCAATCTTTGGGCGAAATGAAGTCAGGATCATGATGCTGAATCTATGCTTGCATTGACTTGGCCAGTGGGCAGGCGCAGAATCCTGCTGGAAAGTTCATGGTTGGTTTTGAAACAATGTGCCACTCAAGTTCTTGACAATAGACTCCAAAACAGTGCTTTCATACCTCTGGCACTGGTTTTAACACCCTTTTTGCAAAAATGTAGCTGGTTGGTACCAGAATAACTCACCCCGCACCACACCATCACTGAGGAGGGATGATGGGTCCTCTGAGCTTTAGGAACCTTATTATTGGTTTCCAGAGATAATGATGCATAAACCCTGTCATTTTGCACATTGAAAGACTCCTCAATAGTGAAAACTTTTTCATCGGTAAAGAGAATGTTCCAATGACCATTTTGGGCATAATGATGTAGGAGACATCGACATTTAAGCACTCTTAGCTTCTTTAGGCATGTGTAAACATAAATCCTTTCATGGAAGTGTTGAAAACAGTGTTGTATAAATTAAATTAATTGGGAGTCGATTAATAACACAAAACAACACTCACTTTTAAACTTTCCCGGCCTCAGAAACATGTTCCGGGAAAGTTTAAAAGTGAGTGTTGTTTTGTGTTATTAATCGACTCCCAATTAATTTAATGTGTAAACATAATACCCTTTACGTCAGCGATAAGCCCTTAGTCCAAGGTCCTCTGACAGAAGCCTGGATATTGTCCTTTTTGAAATGTTCATTTCACAGGACAAGATAGCCTGATTCTACACAGGATTTCTCCGAACATGAGCCGCCACTGCTTTTAGTGCTGCTGGAGTCCTGACACTGCATGGTCGACCCTACCTCAGCCGATCCTTTACAGTTCTAGTTGCAGTGAATTGCTCAATGGTACAGTACACAAACATATGGCTGATTTTCAGCTTTTGTAGCATCTTGAAAATGTCACTTGCAGATTTTTCAACTTTATGCTACACAATGATAGCTACACAATTTTCATAATTACTCCATTCCATGGTGAAACCTGGAGCTAAATACTTCATCTTTCAAAGACAAGCTAACAATGGTTCAAGGTTAAGGTGTGCACACACGCAGTTGTTTACACGCCAAACAGGATGAACAGTATGTGTCAAAAGTGTGTAACAGTATTTATGGCAAGACTAGGTAATAACTACATGTGATAGAAATGCATGTAATTTCAAAACATAAATATTACTATATAAATATTATTATAAACATTAATATTTATGTAACTGATATAAACTTGTATGTGATTCTTAAGAATGAAAATCGATATAAATACTAACAAGGCAATATTAATTCCAAATCATCATAATCTGTTAAAACCAGTTGAAAGTTACATGAAGTTGCCTGTTATATGTTTATAAATTATGGCAAAATGACTGAATTTTAATCACTTATGTCACTTACCAGCAAGTTATTTCTTCCCCATTCTCCTTTACTATCCCTCTTCTCTTCCTTTCATCTTCTTCTTTTTCTTTGTGAGCCTTAAACCTAATGGCCTGTTATGATCTCACAGATGGATTTTATCTACAGCACTTCCTTGGAGAGTCTAGAGATCCCTTCTTAGTTAGATGATAACAAAGTATGGCTTTGGGAACTCATCTAAACTCAATTGTCATAAGTGATATTCTTGTTCTAAGTGTAGTTCCTATATCACTTTATGATGGAATTACTCTCACCAGGTTATACACAAATGGCATTTACGTCAAATGCCAGCCAAATGTTAATGATGAATCATCTTTCCAATTGCCTAGGCTAATAGCTACCAACCGCCTGCTTTTGGCATGGTTTAAGCTTACAACACAACCACCATATAATTCACTGACACTTTATTACAACTGCCTTGCATCACCCTAAGTGCACATGATTTGTGATGACTACTACTAGGCAGACTAAACTAGCTCTGTTCTCATTTATATTCTAGTTTTCATAAAATAGATTTGTAGATTTTAAGTCCCAAGTATAGGACCAGTGCCCACTCAGCATTATGAGGAAGTTGAGAAGCTACACTAGGTAGCAAACTCTTAGTCTAGAAAGCCAACTTTCCGGCTGGAAGTGCAATAATGCTGACCACATCTCCTCCCCTTATCGGTTGGATGATTGCCCACCTCTGTCTGAAGTATGTGGGCATGAGGTCAGCAGTCAGGTTGGTAGGCTCTGGCTTGCTTGCAGGCTGTTATGCCATGGGTTACATTACATTTCTTAAAATACAACCAATAGGTTCAGTGAAGCATCACAATGAAAGTAATCAACTACTGGACTCTTAAATATTATTAACAAAGCGCTACTAGAAACAGCAATGTACAGTAGAAGCCCAAAATAACATGGTTGTTGGGAGACATCCTTTACCCCCCCCCCCCATCATAACCTTACCACAGTATATAGAGATGCAACACTCATGCAGTTGGAGGAGGGAAATATGCATATAATAATAAATTGCAGTGTAGTATTTAACTCTCATATGTAAGTTGTGAAGGTGTGTATTGAAGTACCTTCAAAATTACTCACCGATTATGATGAGAGATGTATTCCAGCCCGTAACTGATCTTGATTTTTATTCCATTGTGTATATTATCACCAACCTACCAATCTAATTTTTCCTATTTTTTTTTAATCAGTAAGTTTTTTCTCCGCATAGGGTTAGATTGCAGCAAGGTGGAGGAAAATCCCAGTTCTCTCACTATCCTGTTTAAGGATGACTTACTGCCCTGAATGTTAATGCTTCCTCTTAAAATAATACGTAATTTAGCTATTGTAGTAGGAGCACCTTTTTTTCTGAACTAAACATTTTGAGTCCTTCTAATGACACATTTGTCAAAGTCATCCTGATTTATTACTTGTTTTGGAACACTATGCCTTCTACTGGAGATCCAAAGATGTGGCTCTGATTTACACTTTGTATGCATTCTTTAACAATTCTTTTCACTGTTCTTTCTCATACTCCTGTGTTGCCTGATGTACACTTAAGCTTTTTGAATCTTTTTGGGGAAAAAAAAAAAAAAAAAAAAAAAAAAAAAAAATAATAATAATAATAATAATAATAATAATAATAATAATAATAATAATAATAATAATAATAATAATAATAATAATAATAATAATAATAATAATAATAATAATAATAACAATAATGATAATAATAATAACAATAATAATAACAATAATAATAACAATAATAATAATAATCTGATGTAAACAGTTCTTTGCTTTTAGCTTGTTTCTTCATGTAGGCTCATAAATTTGAAACAATTTCTCGACTCTGTGTATTGTTTTGGATCCTAATTTACAAAGTACAGTAATGGCATAATTAATTTATGCAATGATCAATGTATGGGGGAAAAAACTGTGAATTTGTAGTGATAACATCACATCACTACCTTCCCCATTCGCTCTCCACCTGCAGGGTGTGATTTTATTCAGCAGTACTATACATATTACTAAAATTAGGCAAATGAGTCAACCTTGTATATACTTTTCTCCACTTACAAGTTTTTTGATGAAGACTAGTTTCTGGGAACCTCTTCTTATCGTAAACCACAGAACTGACAATAGGGAAGAGGTTCCCAGAAACTAGTCTTCATCAAAAAACTTGTAAGTGGAGAAAAGTATATACAAGGTTGACTCATTTGCCTAATTTTAGTAACAATGGCACTCCACTTTCTGAAATTCTTCTTTTTATTCTATATACTATACCTATTGTTTACTTTCCTGGAATGCAGTGCTCAGTATCAATGAACACTGTTGGTGGTGAAAATTATACTGCAAAACCTGTGTTTGCGGAATATTTTTATTGCAACTTTCCAAATAAAAAAAGTAAAATAATTAACTACAATACTTTTTAGCGGAGACATACTTTTACCCGCTTTAAATCTGAATCCCCAGTATTTTGGAATGCACTATTTTAGGCTTCTGCAGTATTAATAAAGCTTTGGGAAGTTAAAAATAATAGACACAAGAAGTTGTTTCCATTAATTAATGATGATGTAACAGTAAATTTATTTGGATAGGTAGAGTTATTTGGATAGAAAAATTCAGTGCCATAGCCAGGATTTGAACCACAGGTCTCCCAGTCTCCATCTGCTTGCTCTTAACCATTGAGCTACTATGGCCAACATGCCAGCACGATGTTAAATTCTCCAACTGACTCGTATTGTTCCTGGTAAACCACTTTTGTGACATTATTATGCCATAAGTACTTAAGTCCCGGGTTTCATGGTAAACCACTAGTTAGGTTAATTTACATCAATTAACCTAATAGTGATAACTGTGAAGCTTAAGACTTAACTACTTTGCCATAAAAGGTGCATATCTCATATCATATGAGAAACCCTAGTGGTTTACCAGGAAAAATACGAATCAGTCGGAGAATTTAACATCAAGCTGGCATGTTAGCCATGGTAGCTCAATGGTTAAGAGCAATTGGATAGAGACCGGGAGATCCATGGATCAAATCCCGGCTACGGAATTTTTCAGTCTGGCTATACCTATCTAACTCTTAGTGTGGAAGAACAATTAATTTTTAGTAAATTTATTGATCAATATGATAAGGATGGGCAGTAACTAGATATTGATCTTTGAGCAATTCTAACACAGTAGTTTCTTCTTCGCCTTCTTCTCCTTCTCCTCTCTCTTTGTCCCCCCTCCCCCCCGCCTACCCAGTAGAGGCTATTCCATTTCACTTATTTTCATGGATTTGGATTTGCTTAATCTCTATTTGACTTGCCCTTCCCACCAGGGCATGAACATTTTGTAAAACTATTCTAAATATACTCATATTTTATATTGGCTTGCATATATTTGTTTCAGGGTCTGAAAAACCAAGCCAGTTTCAAAATGTGCCTATGATGAGCTTGTGCACTCATCATCCTGCAATGCTCATCTGTTTGGGAATGAAACTCACTTTGAATATACACCTACAAGCTATGATGGAAAAGATGAGTTAATAGCAACTAAGTTATGTGCTTCAGCTAATGAAGGACATTCAAAAAGACACAGTGGAGAAAAATAATGAGGACCAGCTTTAAAGATAAACAATAAGTGAAAGAAACCGTTTTGGTGAATTTTGCCTCAATACATTCAGCACTAGAAATGACAATATGCATCAAAATAATGTATCTTTAGAGCATATATCACAGTTGCATTTCCTGTAACATTATGTTCCTTTAACAGTGAAAATGTTTCTTAGTTCATATAACTTTAAAATAATTCCACACATTACTGCTTCAATAGTTTTGCAACTGTGATAAATGCTTTAATATCTTTTAAAGATCAATAAGTTGCTCACGTTAGAATTTTATGTGATGGCAAAGTACTTTGTCATACATTATGAGTTCTATGTAGAAAGCCTATGTTGTATAACATCAGATAGTTGAATGATAAAAGAGGCATCTGTGATAAAGTGTTCATTCATGATGAAAATAATATAGTCCGAAATAAAAATAAATATACTTGGAAGTACAATTCATTCCCCTTTTTGTATTAATGACAGAATAGGCTTATTTAATCTAGTACATGTTCCTGAGTTGAAATATGCCTAAGGTAGTTATATAGGTAAGTCATTAGATTGTTTGAAGAAACTACATAATCACAACTCCGTGTTAAGTTAAGTTTAAGAATGGTTTCTGAAAAGACAAGCAGTTATGAATCTCTTAAACCATAATGAGACAACTGTATAGCTTCATTCACATCCTAACCTTCATGTACATGTAGCTTCGGTTGAAATGGATTTCATGTTGTTTTCAGCAATCATATTATCTCTTCTACTCTATTTACTTCTTTCTTTCTTTCTTTATATTTTTTCTTCCTTTTGATAATTTGTTGTGTGCAACAGAGATCAGGATTTATTCCAAGATATACATTAGTGTTATTCATTTTTAGTTTCATGAATGTATATTCTTGAATGTAGCCTGATTTCTGCAAAATTACTTTTTATATTACTTGAAAGGGGTTCAGTATGAGCATTAGTGGCCTTGCATGTCTGATGAATGAATGGAGAATTTTATTATGTTATGTAGTATGATGAATACAAGTGAAATCCTGGTGTGAAAATACCCTTTATGTTTTCAAAAATATTATGGAATAAACAAAGAGATTATGACCTTTATTTAAAGTTTTGCCATCTATTCATTCTGCAAGTGCAAAAACATACTTGCATTGAATTTCTATAGAACTGAATATAAATTACAAATATTTGCTTTAAAATTAGGATTGAAAGAAGAAACACCAAAGATGTAAACAGTTCTAATAGAAAATAAATACTGTCACTGTAAAAAGTGTTCATTTATTTCATATGAAGAATAGTATATAAATAACCTTGTATAATACCAACAGCTTTCTCGCCACTTAAGCACTGTAAGTTCATTTTCTAATTCCTTTGCAACTTACTGTAAAGTATGAATTGCTCTAAATTTTTGATAAGCACATAGTATATGTTCCAGGTGATTTGTTTAGTTATTTTCTGCAAAACATTCTGTTTGGAATAAAGAAATACATGAAGGCTAAATAAAGGAGAACAATGTCTCAGATGGGGAATATACACTATTATGTATTAGAAAGTCTTCTGGAATTAATGTGGATGAAGCTGTGTAACAAATTCATTCCAAATATAGTAAATTTTACATTGAACAACTCAAGGAGCATAAAACATTTAGTCTGCATTATGATTATTACCAGGCTTTGACATTATGTATTATTAGTAGCCAACAATTAGTAAACTTGATACATACTGAAATTATAAATAAGACAAAGCAGAAGAATGTTTTAGTACATGGAGACAAATAACTTTTGTTTTATTGAAACATTAAGTGAAAGGAAATGCAAATATAACTTTAGATAAAAAATGGAACATTTCTGTAATAGCTTCATTTGAGAAATAATGGAAGCTGCATGAATATGCCTGTGTCTTTGCTGTACTCCACTCTTCAACTCCAAACCTTGGGGAGAAGGTAGATATGTAAGAACTGTATATTACACATTGTATAATTTGGTATTAATCTGAGTATAATAACCCTTATACAAAGTATAAACTTGAAAGAAGCGTAGGGACAGTGAAGCACAAACTAGTACAAAATTGAATCGAGAATATATTGACACATTGCTTCACTCACACTGTTTATTCACAGGACATGTTTCAAGAGCTCTTGAAACATGTCCTGTGAATAAACAGTGTGAGTGAAGCAATGTGTCAATATATTCTCGATTCAATTTTGTACTAACCCTTATACAACCCTTACTACCACAATAATAGGTGTGCTTAACCACAAGGCATATTGTTCCTGACTTTAAGCAATACGCTATAGCATGATAGTAAAATAACCTTAGCTAACTTAACTGAATAAATCGCTACAGCAGCTACAAAATAAGAATAATCATGGGTTTAGCCAATACAGTGATGATGCTCTCTGGGTGTTGCCAGTTCCACAGCAAGAGGGCGACACAGATGGAAGATACAGGCCTTTGTCTCACTGAATCTACCTAGTGTGTAAACTGCATTATTGCTCCAATGTGCTGCACTTATAACACAAACATATCCTTAAATTGTATATACACCAGGAAAACCAGAAAACACTAACTATTCAAACATATTCCTATGAGTAAGGACTATGATACAATGAAGCACAAAATTAATATAATTTTTAGTCAATACTAGTTGCTAGTATTTACCTAGAGTGCGTTTGGTTAGGACCTTCCTAACATCTTCATCTAATGTTGAATCCTGAATGTTGGTTGGTGAACTCCTTGGAGGAGAAAGGGGCATCTCTGTCGGTATCTTGATGACCTTGAAGTTTGGGTTCTCTTCAAAGGTGATGTCAAAATTGAACAGTTTCCTTTCATATTACTTTATGAATATTTTTTCCCTCGTGGTTAATGTAGTTGGACCCTGAACACTTTTTAATAAATGGATTTCTTGTTCTATATCGTGATTATCATACCCAAAATGGTACACTACTACTGATTTATCTATTTCTTTGTTCCGGATGTTCCTAAAATGCTCTTTAAGCCTAATGTTCAAATTCTTTTTAGTTTTTTCAATGTAAAAGTTGTCTGTGACCTTTGCAGTTTATTCTGAACACACCTGATTTTTTGTCTGTAGGTATCTCCTTTATGTTATATGATTTCAAAAGGTATTGTACACTGAATTTGTTCTGCGGGGCCAAAGTAA
Organism: Mantis religiosa; assembly: GCA_030765055.1. Classification (NCBI taxonomy): domain Eukaryota; kingdom Metazoa; phylum Arthropoda; class Insecta; order Mantodea; family Mantidae; genus Mantis; species Mantis religiosa. The sequence goes on along the minus strand of CM060950.1, from coordinate 3,221,083 downwards.
TGTTGTGCTCTTTGAAGACTTTTTGGAAAAGGTATGTAACTCTGGGATGATATGTAAATTATCTGTATGAAGTTTTATTGCTGTTGTTTGCATCTTTGTTGTCTTTTGAATGTATCAATTTTCTTTTTGACCAATTCAGCACTGAACCCACTGTATTCTGTAACGTGAATGATATTATTGTACTCTTTGATATATTCCATCTTGTTTAAAAATATTTTAACCAAACCTGTAAGTTAAACTTTTGATAAAAGCATCTTGTGCTGTCTTGGGTTATATCAATCTGATTTTATCAAATTTTCTGTGTGTTTCTTTCCTATGTATGCCAAATTCTAGTTTTGTATGTTTTCTGATTAGTTTCAAATCTAAGAAAGGGATTTCATTGTCTCTTTTTCTATGCAAAATTTTATTTCAGGATTTTGTAAATTAAGTAGTTCTGATGCATCATCCACCTGTTCCTCATTTACTAATGCCCAAATGTCATCCACATGTCTATACCTATGTTTGAAAATTAGTGGAAATGCCTTTATGATATGGGTTTCCAAAAAGCTCATGAAGAGGTCTGCCAGAAATAGGGGCAATGAGTGAGACAGTCCTGCTTTTTGTTTGAAAAATTTGTCATTGAATGTAAAAGGGGACTGCTCTGTGCAGATGTTCGTTAAGTGAAGGTATTCCTCTATGATATTCTGGTATAACTGTAGGGACTGAAGCCATATTTGCATGTATTTCATGAGTTTGTCTCTTGGTACACTTGGAAACAGAGATTACATCGAAAGATACCATTTGGTCGGTGGGAGAAAATTCTAGGTCTTTAGCATTGTTGATGAATTCCAACAAATTCTTAATACTGTTGAAGCATTTATTTTAGATATTTATTGTTTTGTAAAAAGAGATATAATGCACGGTAGGTAATGGTGTAACCATGACAACCTGATATGAGAAGAAGTTGTAAAATGTTTAAAAGATTTTGTTCTTGTGCTTAAGAACATCGTAGGAGAAAGACGTACATTTGTATTTCTCCGAGGTTGTGCAAAATTATTTTTGAGTATGCATGTAAGATGCATAAATAGTGTAAGAAAGTAATAGTTAATCATAATCAATACACCAGTCATGGTTTGTTAAAGAACATTTATACTATTTAAATTTGTATTGTAAATTGAAAATGTTTCGGAAGAATTAAATCTTCATGTTTGAACAAGAAAAGAATTATTTGTCCATTCTTCAGCAATAATAATATTAACTTTCTCTACTCCAAGATTAGGAACTTGGGAAAGAGAACTCATCGCTCCAGAATTATTGATGCGCCTACCCACACCAAGAGTTGCAGGGGAAACTTCTACATATCTTCTAGATCGTCACCAAAGATGAGAAATTCATCAACATCCATCTTCATCCCATTAAACTGTTTCAAGATGATCGCCACAACGTGGGCCTTTTAGAACACATTCATCGTCCACTATCATTGTGCATTTTGTACTTAAAATCCTGCTTCACTGTGGCTTTCATATTTTCGTAGCTCCTTAAATTGTTTGTTTAGCCATTTGGATAGTTTGCAGCAGGGTGTGTTTATGTTAGTAATGATTGAGCGCAACTTATTTCCTGTTTTATGAATTTTGGGTAATCTGAATATGGTAGCTACTGTAGGGTTGTCCAGTTTCAAACTTTGTTTTGTTTCTTTTGGTATAATCATTTTATCCTTGATTGTTTTGTTTAACTGTTTTACACACTTATTTAAAGGATCAGACTTTATTTCCTGGAAAACATTACCTGCCAATAAATTTCTCATTTTAGAAATGTAGTCCAGTTTGTCCATGATGACCGTCGTATTTCTTCGGTCACCTGACCTTGCAGCTGACAAGCGATGTCCAGCAGCTTCTTGCAAGTGGTCGCATGTGGCACATCCCAGGTTTCAGTTTTGGGAGTTATGGTTCTACTCCGCAGCAGATTTTTGGTGCACATGGTTTATGTACAGCAGGCTTTATACCATCAAATTTTCAGATGCAAAGAGGTGTTAGTACAGTGATAGTTCCCTTGTATCTATTATTAAAATTGAATATCTATCTCTCTATCTATCTCATATCTATTTCTATTTCTCAAAAGCATACATTGAAACTAAATACATAATGTACCTATGATAAATAAATTTATAAACAGGCATATTCCATAAGAAATGTATATTGATTGGTGATACTGTTATGTTTACATATGTACCCTGTACATTGGTTAAGTAAGTATATGTAGTTTGTCTGTTGGCCGAAAAGAACAAATGCAATGGTATTTATTCCAAGTAATACCTATTATACCACATTCAGAAACCTCTTCCTTCAAACTGTAAGAGTTCTGGACCGCAGCGAATCAGATGCATTAGCACGCTCAGCGTTGCCATCTTTTTATCCCCATTCTTTTTATATTTCCCTCTCTCACACACCATCCTAGATCATGCAGGTCTCCTCAGTGCTAAACATAAGGGAACCAAAACTGAATTTTCCAAACTTTTATAATAATGCAGTCGTAGAAATCACAATTGCAACATGGACATAATAATATTGCATATTATGCACATATTTTAAATGCTATACTTATAGTTTGTGAACTACCTACTTTTCTAATCCAATGGAACTGCCAATGGCACATCCATATAGCTGTGACTGTCACTTACATCAAAAGACAATTCGTCATTGCCAACACCTTCATCATTCAAGTATTGCAAAGTTATGACGATAGGCTCTAAAATCTTGTCATGTACTATTTCTTTCCAAAAAGCTGTCTTCTTGTAATTTATCTGCATGTCTCGCACAGTTTTCCCAGTCTTATGTTACCTTGTCAATTTTTTCCTGAGTAAGTCGTTTAACGTCAATCAGTTTAAACTATAGAAAATCATTAAGGAAGCAACCACATTCATGAAAGAAAAAGAAAGCAACAGCATATTCAGTTCATTCACATATCACCCAAAAACATTTAATACATTTAAAATGATCTTTAAGGAACAAAATATAATCTTGGCACATACTAATGGACATTCAATTTTAAAATTGCTAAATTCAAAAACAAAAGATGAAATCCTGTCAGTTAACAGATCTGGAATATACAAAATAGTTGTAAAAATTGTGAAAAATGCTACATAGGTCAAACTAAAAGAAATCTAAAAACCAGAGTCAAAGCGCACTTTAGAAACATCAGGTTGAAACAAGAAGAAAAGTCAGCAGTAGCATTTCATTTTTGGAACGAAAATCATGACGTTGATCCAAATCCAAAATTATTAAAAGGAGTAATAAACCAAAATAAACTAACATGGGAGAACATATTCATATGGAAAAATAAGGACCGCGTAATGAGCTTTGAAATCCCACCAGTAGATAATTTGACAAAGAAGTTCATAGTTCCACCACCAGAGAGAGGAGAGCAGACAACAACAGATGCTAGTTGGAGAGAGGTTGAAAATGGAGGCAATGGCCTTTGAAACTAGGCCCTCAATAATATAAAAAAGTGACGAGTGTCAACAAACCGACTACAAATAGTTTTCACGATTAATTTTGACGTCACTGTTACTAAATATATGCAATATACGAATATACACATGCAATATATCTGTAAAGACAAACAATGGAGTCTGAAATTAACTGTTCTTTCATACTAGCCATGTCAAAGGGTAGGATGTATAGGACGCAATATGAAAGGGTAGAGTCAGACTGAAAAATTCAATATCATAGCCGGGATTTGAACCATGGATCTTCTGGTCTCCTCCAGCTGCTCTTAACCATTGAGCTACTATGGCCAATGTGCCAGCATGACAAATTCTCCAACTACTCGTGTTTAATTTAATTTAATGTCATGCTGGCACATTGGCCATAGTAGCTCAATGGTTAAGAGCAGCTAGACGGGGACTGGAAGATCCATGGTTCAAATCCCGGCTATGGCATTGAATTTTTCAGTCTGGCTCTACCTTTTCAATGGAGTCTGAGCTTGAACAGCTCCATGCACCCCTACTGTAATACAAAAGGATGGATTTGTTTGAGTTGTCAAATGGTGTTTCTGTGTGTATAATAAAAAGCACTAAAAATATTTTCAATAAATAACATATTTATTTTAGACAAATGCCACATTTTTAAAATCTTAGACTTTTCCAACCTTAAATTACATGTAAAGAACTGAATCAAAAACAACGGTAACAACAAAACTTTATTACAGTTATTTCTCATGAAAAGCTATGTTTAAAACATATAACTATACAGCACCAAATAATGCATATTCCATATTTGTATAAAAATCTTTCAATGCTATGTAGGTACATAGCGAGTATTTTTTCATAAAAATAAATGCACTGGAGTACAGAATCAGCATATTAAAAATAACAAGCAATCATATTAAAATACAAGTTAAAAAATCAGTAAAAAGCAGCAAATCTGTAGAAGATTCTTAATATTTCATATAAAGGAGATCTGAAAAGGGGTAATGGATCTTTCTGTTCTAAGTTGTTCTTGAACTAAATCTTAACTGCTTAGGTACCTATAATGTGAATCAGGTTTATAAATTCTTTTTGCCTGACAGGGAACACCTTTGACCTCAAATGCTCAAAACCACACGAAAACATGCAAAAACATGAATAACAAACAACCATTAAGATAACAGTGGTTTGTTTCATTTCCAAGCAAAACTCTACACTTTTCTGCTAGCCACATTATAAGCCCTATATCAGAGGAATTGCTCATTTTGTAAGACTGCAATGTGCCAAACCAAACGTGCAGGTATATATTATATATATGTGTGTTGACTGAAGATGTGGGCAAATGCTCATGAAATTAATTTTGCAAAAACATAATAGAAGTATTGTCATTGGCTTCTTAAGATAAGTGGAGAATATTTACTAAATATTTTTATTTGTGTAATAACAATTTATAACTTAAAACTTCACTTATAAGAAATTATGTTACTTTTCTTATAAATTGAACAGGATCGCAATTTCATGAAACTTCTTCCACATCATCAGCTATACGCACAGGTATATGATCGATATTCAATCACCAAAATTCACTCTGTGATTTACTATCATTTGCTGTACCAAAGTATAAGCCTATTTTGCAATATGCTTGTCATAATGCAGGTAATGTCATTAACATACCCATATTATTATTTGGAAATGTAATTAATGCAGCCTTTCATATTAGACTGTTTGAATCTGAAAGTGACTTGGAATGTGGTAACATGGCTTTAGTGAGGTGCGAACATACCTCATCCATTTAATTTAATTAACTTAATAATAAGAGTTTGTTAACAACCAGAGAAGAACAGTGGTTATTACGGTGGGAAAGGATTTTGAGAAATATATTTGGAGTGATAAGGGACTTGGACGGATGGAGAATGCGGACTAACTTGGAGTTACAGTGCCTATTTGGACAACCAAATATAGTAGTGAAAATTAAACAAGGAAGAATAAGGTGGATTGGCCATGTGCGGAGAATGCCAGAAACCAGTGTAGTTAAAAAGATATTCATAGGAAATCTGGATGGCAGAAGGATAAGAGGAAGACACAGGAAAAGATGGGTAGATGATGTAGAGGACTTGAATAAGTTGGGGGTTAAAGGCTGGAGAAGAAAAGCAGAGGACCGAGTAGAATGGAAGAGGGTGGTTAGGGAGGCCAAGGGCCTACACAGCCTGTAGTGCCAACTATCATCATCATTATCAATAAGAGTTTAATGATGAAGCCTGGGATTCAAGTACTTAGGATAGTAAGTCGCCACAAACAGCGTATGTTGGATACGGGAGCCCCTAGTGGTTTACCAGGAAAATACACATGAGTCAATTGGAGAGTTTGGTGTCAGGACGGCAAGTTGGCCATGGTAGCTCGGTGGGTGGGAAAGACTGGGCAGAAACCAGGAGATCTGCAGTTCAAATCCCGGCCATGGCATTGGATTTTTCAAGTTGACTCTATCTATAGCTCATCTACTTTGTTTTAACCACTTCACTGAAACCTCACATCTGCACTTTAAAGACTAATAATCACTGTCAGATGTGTAGTATATGTATGTTCAGCATTGTTGTAAGTACTTTAAGCAGAGGGTTTTTAACACTGTTGATTGAAACTGTAATTAAACAGCGATGTCATTGAATTGCATGTAATATCCCTCCTATGGCAGTGATATCTTGTCACTTTATTTCTCTCTATTAAAATGTCACTGGAGGTAGAATATAATGTTTTGCATAGAAATCACAAAGACTGTTGTTTTGTTTATGACCACTTATTATTCTAAACATGTTTTTATGTGGTTCTGAGTGTTCAAGGTAGCATTCTGAATTAATATTACATTTATGTAACCATGATATACTTATTGCAAATTCTTCCCAAGCAAACAATATTTCTTACAATTTTATAGAATGTAATTTCCTGTACATATGTACAGGAATGGATAGTAGTCTACCAATAATGAAATTTGTTTGATAAGCCACTTACTTCAGCCATTAGCCTTTAGCAGGTTCATAAAATCTGTAGGAATATTGCATCACTGCTTACAAAGCTTTAAGATTTTTTATAAGAACATCTTACCTACAGATATATTAAATAATTATTACATAGGTTGTACTTTTAATTTACATGAATAAAGAAGCAGGCTTATAAAGTGGTTACTAACATTTGCATGTCTGTAGTTTCTCAACTAATCAAATGATTGTGCAAGCAAGTCTCTGCATTTGCTTAATGTATCAATGTCTTTATAACATAGTTCTGGAGAAAATCCAGTTAGTATTACATACATCAATGTAAGTAAAGTTTGTGCAAAATTAGAATTACTTACTCAAGTATTTATTACTTCATAAATAAAGTTTTCTTATGATGAGTGTATTAAATCAGTACATACATAGTTTTAGGAATTTATGAGGAGAATACACTTGAAGGCATCACAAACTATTACATGGGTTGTAATTTTAATTTATACGAGTAAGCAAAGAGGTTTATAAACTTGTCACTAGCATTTCCATTCCCCTTATTCCTCAACTAATTCAATGATTGTGCAAGCAAGTCTGTTTACTTAATGTATAAAAAGTTGATAATAAAATAAGAATATATTAATATTGCATATATTATCAACATAAAATTACATATGTGCAAAATAAGAAAGACTTATTGAAGTATTTATTCTCTCCAAATTCATTTCTCTAACTATATTATGCTCCATAAAGAGGACGTAGCATCTCAACACTTCTTTATCTCAGTATGATATATCAACTCCTTGTATATCAAATTTCTTACAAATCTCATTTCAAAGATTTAGGTATCCTAGCTTACACAACTAATAAGAACAGATTTAAAATGCTGGTATAATAAAATATGGGGTGAAATCACTATACATTAATAACCAGTTCTTTCCTGCTCTCATATGGCACTATACATTGTGGGTATACAACAAAAATCCAGCAAGTCATTTTTCTCCCTATTTTTCAGGTTTTTGAATATTTGATATTTAATCATAGTAAGTTAATTAGATATTGCTGTAATTTACAACTGCTTTCTTTTTATGTCAAAGTAGGCACGATATATGCTAATGAAAAAGCAACCAGGTGTAGCCAATGAATTTGTGACATTTAAATGAATTAGAATTTATTCACCATCAGATCTTAACAGAAACTGGTTTTGTCACAGTCACTATGTATTTACAATGTTTGTCTTGTGTAAAAGGCCTCACTATTAATATATATTACTAAAATAATACAATTATTGTGATCAAATTTTACTAAGAAAATCCACTAAATCTACCTATTTGACTGTTGGCAGCATTTTATGTTAACATGTTTAGTTGTGAAATAAAAGTTAGGAACACAGAATGTAACCACTGCTGTTTGATAACCTCTTAAAGTGTTTGTTTTCTAATTGTTTCATATGTTCACAGAGTATGCCAGCAGAAAAAGGGAGGGGGAGCAAAAGAATCACTTAGAAAAGAAGGATTCATTTAGATCCAAAATTGGCTCTAAATAATAAGCCAATTTATGGCGAGATGTCAAATGCTCTAGGAAAAGATGAAGATTTTTGAAACAACTTCAACTTTCACTCATACGTCCTAAAGGAGGATCACTGTTACACATGTGAAAATTATGTTAGAGCATGAGTAGAGGGAAAGTCAAAAGTTTCAACAGAGTATAGAATAAAAAGAAGTACTTCAGAAAGTGAAGTGCCATTTTCTCTGCTTACAAGCAGGTGTAAAAGTGCACACTTACAAGTAAACTTACTTGTAAGTGGAGAAAAGTGTACACAAAGTTGACTCATTTGTCTAATTTTAATAGCTTCATCAGAATTATGAAAATTAATAAAAATGAAAAGAATTTAATTACACTATAATTTCTCATTAAGAAAGCACATCCAAAAATACTAATTTGGCGTCTATTTGGAATCTCTCCTTTAATGCCCTCCAGTGATTTACGTGTTATGTATTACAGAAGCAAGATCTGTGCCCATATCCTAGCCATTTATTCAGGCTACTTTTACTGGACTAAAATTAATGGGAAAAGAGTAAGTTCAAAAATGGCAGTACTTCTTTAATACCTTATTTCTGTTTTATGAGGTAGACTCATAAATATGTTTTTCTGATACATAAGGAGGGTAGAATAGGAACAAATTACTGCCTTGTTGCACTACATGTTCCACAAAACTTATATTTGCAGTAATGAATGCAAATTTCTTGAGGAGCATTCAAGCGCAGTGATGCATAGTGTGACTGTGTCAGCAAAAAAAATATTCCAGTGTCCATGCTGCAAAACTGGGCAGCAGTGTACAAGATCAAGTTGAAAACTAAAAGCAATTAAAATATGAGGGAAATGAAATTTTCAGATTTTACTGATTTGCAGCACAAGTTCATCACTCTGATTAACAACAGAGAATAGAGACATTAAAGGAGAAATAATGAACTGGGTGCAAGTGAAATACTTTTACAAGGCTGCTCTAGAATTTATAAATTAATAGTTCTATAAACAAATAGTTTATGAATGGGGAAGACTTACAGCACTACCTAATGAATTACCAGCAGAAAATGGATATGTTTAGGTTATATCAGATTGAGGCTAATCTTAAAGATCTCCAAGGATGGTACAAACATCTCTGAATGTCCAACAATGTTCACAACCTTATTAAAGAATTAGATTAGATGAAGAGTAAAAAAGTAGGCCTTAGAAGAAGAGAGAGGAACCACAACAGATGTGAAGGATTACATTGCTTGGAAAATTCTAAATGATTTTGAGGAAAAGATTTACAAATCTTAACTGTAAAGATAAATTTTGTTTTTCCATTTGCTTTTTTACCTATTTATTAGTTATTGCTTCAAAATAAAATTTTTGAGCTAACTAAAAATTGCTTTCAATACTTTACATTTAGAACCAAACCTTAAAAGGTTATTTTAAGAAAACCTTTACTACGGACTTGGAGGATTTTCATTTGTATCCCACGGTGTATTTATATCATGCTACGATAGTTTTTCTTAATATTTACTCTACGAGTAACACATTCCACATACTGTATGTTGAGTATTTGTATCCACTTATTGCACACGTAAAAATGAAGTACCAAATCATTCAGCATCCTCTGTTAGTCCACAAGGTCTAAGGAACTCTTGGCCTCTTTCATGGAGCCATTTATTTGACACTGGTAAAGAAAAGAAAAAAAGGAATTCATTAAATAAGCACAGAAAAACCTAAATAATATATTCTACATAACTACAAGGATCACTATGAAAGTTTTGAGATACTAGAAATATAAAGTTGATGCACTTAAATAAACTGCACCATTGGATAGCCACACTTTTTGTAAGTAAAATGATGCAGCCATTTGCATCCTTTTCTCCCCACTCATTGTATACAGTGTAGGTTAACAACCTTAAATGTGGTGACAGATGATTTCCAGAATGCATGTGGAGACAGATTTTAAAAGCAGTTAAACGAGATTCAGTGTTGAATGCTAGCAATACATTTTTGGCTACATTGCTCTTTCCTTTCAGTAGTTTAAAGAATTTAAAACAGGAATTTAAGGAATATGAGCTCATTAAAGCACTTAGAGCTTGCATGGAAGAGTATGTGGACAGATGCTATGCTAGGCAGGACATTTGGATATACTCAGACAGGCAGGCGGCACCTTAAGGCACTGTCAGCACCTCTTACAAGTTCAAAGATCATTAAGGAGTGCCGAGAAGCTCTAAAAAGGCTGGGAGAACATAATAGACTTACTCTAGCATGGGTCCCTGGCCACTCTGGAGAAGCTGGAAATGAAATGGCAGAAAGACTGGCCAAGAAGGGAGTACAGATCCATTTATAGGCCCACAATCTGTCTTAGATATTACCAAATTAATGGTAAGATCTATTATTTATAACTATTAAAAAAAAATCAACTCTACTACGGTGGATTCAAAGACAGCATAGAATACTGGAAAAAAAATCCAGAAACAAAGACATGGAAAGCTAATGGCACAACAACCATGTCCTAAAAGAAGTACTGCAGTCCTGAAGTTAACTAGGCAGCAGATGATACTCATGGTGGGCCTGATGAATGGTCATATGAACTTCCAAAAAGTCCTGCAAAACATGGAGCACTCCAAGAATGCAATATGCAGGATATGTGGAACAGAGTTGAAGTTAATAGATACAATCAATTTGGAACTTTGGATCCAAAGGAGATTGTATCGAACAAGAACCTAATCTAATCCATGGACTCCTCAAACTTATTAGAGTTTGAGGAGGGAATGGTTAGAGGAAATAGGTAGTAAAACCATACAATAAACCTGAGGTTTCGGTGCGGGCAGGTAGGGATTGTGACTCTCCTGTACAATTCTTCCCGATTAATATCTTATCATTAAAGCAAAAGATTAGGAGTGGTCATCTTTTACAGGAGTGAGTGAGAAAAATATAGCTGATGTGGGAAAAACATTTCCACTAAAACAATCCTGTGACATTTAAAGAAACTGAGGCAATTATGCAGATTGGACTGCTAGGAGTTTACAAAATATTGCATGACTCTCTTCTTGTGAGGTGCTCTACAATTTAACTGATACACAAAACCACATCCATGTTGAATGGTGACAAGAAATGTTGACAAAAAATGTTGACCAGATTTGATGGTAACCAATCTCAGTAGATTTGTGATATCTCATAGGTGATGAAACTTGGATTTAACGGCTTCACCAGAGACTAAGTTGACTACCTGCATCATTCATCGTAGTCACTGGTTTTGTTTCTGGTAGTGATTAGGGAACCTCTGCGTAAGCATCTCACTTGGCAAAATTAAAAATGCATTTTGTTTTTTCATTGTAAACATTTTTCCAAACTGAGTTTTGTTTCTCCCAGAATATATTATCAGATTCCTATTTATAGTTTGTTGGTCTCTTCAGAAATGTCAAACAACTGATTTGTCTTTCTGTTTTTGCTTTATATTCCTCAGGTGTTCTTTCGTTCTTGTTTTTATGTTTCTTTTATTTATTGATTCAGATTTTTTCGCAGTTGTTTCACTAATCTGGTATATTCCTAGCTTGTTCTCCTGCTTGTTCTTCTAATTTAGTTTTTTTTCCTTCTTTTTTACACCAAAATGATTGTGACTGAATAACCTAGTCATAATATCACTCTCCAAAATAAACATTTTTAAAATGCAATGACAAGCAATAGTGAGTGAGTGTTTGGAAATATCATTAGCACTCAAACACAATTTCATCACAGGATTTGATTTTCTGTTTATGACTAACAGTATTTGGCAATGCTGCATCATCTTTACCAATACATGTCTATCACATTTGCTAAATGTTTCTGTCCTTATGGTATCTAACCTAGACAATATTTAACTGGGTAAATTTTTCATGCATAAAACATTTTAATCTCTTTCTTCTCCTCTCCTCTTACTTTTAATGAGCCAATAGTTAATGAGAATCTATATCATACTGCCGAGCATAAGAGCACAGCTTTTTCTATCACTTCTACAACAATATTTGTAGAATAATCACATAGTATTGTGATAAACATAGTATTGTTCTTGATTTAAGCTTAAATCCCATAATGCACTGACCAAAACTTTGATTTATGATAATATGTCCTACATACAGTGCTCTCACTACACACAATGTGTACACAATGTGTACTTCATATAATAACATTATAACTATTTTTCTTTAATTACAAAGCATTTAAATTGCTGAATTTGTCTAAGCACTGCATTTAACAATTATTGCAAATGGAACACCATATGCTTATACTAATAACAACCTTCTATCCCCAGGGTGATAGAAAAACCTACTGACAATAACAATGATTACGGCAAAAGAAAGGTACAGCTACATAAAAATGAAACAACTGTGTAATTACTTCTTAGCACTTAGTACTTCTTAGTTTAAAAGAAAGAAAATATCATTAATTTCAAAACCAATTTGTTTAATCTTGCAGAGGGAATTAGTAGCTTAGGTATAAGTGAAATATTTTGAAAACACCTTACCCCATTTTGAACCTGTAAGTACAGGGCAAGCTGCATGTCGAGTTAACATATCTCCCTCGCCATTTGGGAACAGGTTATACCAAAAAGCTGCTGAACCCTTTTGAGGCTTTAAAGAAACATTAATTGAAGGAAATACTGTGGCACCACCCTGTGGAACATCACTCATCTGAAAAAACAGAACAGAAAATTAGGATATTAATTTCTTTTACCATTACTTGAGCAATTTTGTGCTCGCTGACATACATGATAAAAATTCACAAGCATATCATATAAATCCTGTGTGTGTGTGTGTGTGTGTGTGTGTGTGTGTGTGTGTGTGTGTGTGTGTGTGTGTGTGTGTGTGTGTGTGTGTGTGTGTGTGTGTGTGTGTGTGTGTGGGGGCGCGTGCGCGCACATGCGCATGCTCATGTTCATGTGTGGTACACATACAGTATTTTCTTTGCGATGGTATTCAACAGCACACCATGCTGACAACCTTTCCAACCCTGTCACTCACTTTTTTCCCTTTTTCTTTAAACTAGGAAACTTTATTTTAAAATTAATTGGAAACATTTCTAGGGATATAAGCATGTCACAAATGCCATAAAGGCGAATGCAGTAATTAAGTTGGTACCAGTATTACTGTTCAGCATAAATGCTCTTTCAAGTATTGGCTACATTATTTATTGCATTCATTTCAATAGACAATATTAATTAACTGTCCATGTTTGAGCTACATAGTTAATGAAAGCTGCTGTGTTGAGTAGACATGAGTAAAATTATTTGTTGTTTTACTTCAGCAAAAAAAAAAAAAACCTCCAGAATGCAGAAAATATAGGTTTTCCTGTAAAGCTATCTGATAGTTTAATCTAGTGGTATCAATCATGCGCCTGAGTGGCAATGCACCACAGCGGCCACTCAACAGGGCTTTACAGAAAAGTACATTGGAAACTCAGTACAGTATAGGGTTTTGCATGATGCACACAGAAGAATGGCTGCAACAAGAGATTGTAGGCATGAATTGCCTGGACTAGGCTGTTCCATGTGGTTATTTTAAATCCAAATGGGAAAAACAATACTTATGCAAAGATGTCTGCAGTGGTATTTAGTCCTAGTATGCAATCAGTGTTATACTAAAAACAAATGACATACAAAGAAATTATGAACTGAAACACTAGGCAGCACATGGTGAACTTAGTTTAGGAGGAAATTGCCAAACCGTATTATGTTTTATTTTATTTCAATTATTTGAAAATAATCCAAATAAATTATTCTCTTAATTTCAAAAGGTAAATTGGAATTAACACTGAAGTAATTAAATTTAAAGGGAGTCGATTAATGACACTAAACAACACTTACTTTTAAGTTTTTCCGGAACATGTTTCAGAGACTTTGCCTCCATCCTCAACCGGCCATCGACTGGTCTCATTGGTGTAGTTGACAATATTTTGTCATAGGTCTCCTCTGGTGGCGGTTCAAGGAACTTGCTGAACAAATCTTTCTGGGAGATGTCGAAATTGAATACTTTGTTCCTATTTTTTGAAATGAAGATCTGTTCCCATGTGGATAGTTCTTGTTTTCCTGATGTATGTTTTAGTAGTTTTGGTTCTGGATTTATGTTGTGGGTTTTTTTTTCTCCAAAAATGCGTGGCAACTGCTGATTTTTCTAATTCTTTTATTTTATGCTCCTAAAGTGTTCCTTTGCTCTTGTTTCTAAATTTCTTTTGGTTTTTCCAATATACATTTGTCTACAGTCACTGCATTCAATTTGATATATATCATATTTTTTGTTAGATGGAATGGCATCTTTGATGTTTGAGCAAATTAGGTTTTTTGAGGAGAAATGGTTGACTGGTGCTTCTCTATTATTATTTTTTTTTTTTTTTTTTTTTTGCTAAGTTCAGACAAAAAAGTGAACTTAGCAAAAAATTAACTTACCATCCATGGGCCTTTGATAAATTCAAAAGTCTTCAAAAAACAAAACATTCAACTAGCACCAGTCAACCATTTTTTTTCCTCCCAATTCATTGAATCTATTGTATTCTGCAATCTGATTTATATGATTGTACTCTTTGATATACTCCATCTCTTTTTTTAGTTAATTGATGGAAATTAATCATTTCTTCACACTAGCCGTGTACATGCTAAGATCTTTGATAGAGTCAACATGAAAAATTCAATGTCATGGCTGGGATTTGAACCACGGATCTCCTGATTTCTGTCCAGTCATTTAATTTTTCATGTTGACTCTATTAAAGATCTTAGCATGTACACGGCTAGTGTGAAGAAATTATTAATTTCCATCAAAGAGTTAAATGATGAAGCCTGGGACTCAAGTACTTACAATAGTAAGTCGCCACAAACAGTGTATCTCGAATGCGAGAGCCCCTGGTGGTTTACCGGGAAAAGTATATTAGTCAATTGGAGAATTTAATGTCAGGACGGCACATTGGCCATGGTAGCTCAATAGTTAAGAGCAACTGGACGGAAACCAGGATATCTGTGGTTCAAATCCCGGCCATGGCATTGAATTTTTCAGTTTGACTTTATCCAAAACCTTATCCTATATACAGCTATTGTGAAGAAATGATTAATTTCCATCAATTAACTTAAAAAATGTCTGAATGTAGGTCAAACATTACCAATGAACTGGCTAGGAAAATTACATGAAGCGATAGTAAAGGAAAGATGATATTGAAAACAGATATACTACAGAGGATCTTTTGTAAGGCAGTTATGGGATGTTCAAGTGAACAACTACTTGCTACAACTAGAAGAAGTAGAAGGGAAAAGAATTAATGCTGCCGAGAATTTTGAAATAGTGGTTTGAGGTGTTTAAAATTATAGCAATTTGGTAAAAGAATGTTTGTCTTATAAAAGAGATGGAGTTGGAAAAGTGTTGATATGAGGAGGTAGAAAAACTACTAAAGAAAATTGGAATAGGGGATGTTCAACAATTGAGAAAAAGCAATTCATTGGATTTTGAAAAGAAGTAACCAGAGTGGAAGATATAGGGAACTAGGAAATTTGGCAAGCTCTGACAATGAAAGTTCTTTATTTTTTAATAAAACAGTACAAAGACGAAGAGGGAGTGTTTCTTCTTGAATTTTCTTAATTGTGTCAAACTGATGTCCTTTTAACTTGAATTTCAGTTTGGGGAATAGAGTGAAGTTGCAGGATGCCAAATCAGGCAAGTACGATGGGTGGGGAACTACCATCATGTTGTTTTTTGCCAAAAGTTCCTGAAGAATAAGGAATTGTGACAGGACGCATTATTGTGATGCAACAGACAGTTCCTAAAGTTTGGGCTGTTGTCTCCACACATATTCACAGAGATATCATCAAATATCACAGTAGTACATGGAATTCACTATTTGATTTGGTGGAACGAATTCTTTGTGCACAATCTCCTTGTTATCAAAGAAAACAAGGAGCATGCTCTTGACTTTGCTTTCCACTTGTCTCACTTTTTGGGTCTTGGTATGTTTGGGCTCTTCCACTGGGAGGATTGTTGTTTTGACTCATGTTCAGAAACATATATCCAGCTCTCGTTGCTGGTGATGACCTGGACAAGAAGGTTGCATCATTTGACACTGCCTGACAAAGCTCTGTGTAAACTTCAACACACTGTAGCTTCTGATCAGCAGTCAGGACCCTTGGCATAAATGTTGCAGTGACACAATGCATGCTGCCCAATTCATCATTTAAAATTTGTTGGCACATCCCATAACCAATTCCCACTTCATGAGCAAAGTATTCAATGGTTCGGCAATCCTCACAAACAAGATGTTGAACTTGGACAACAAAGTCAGGCATTGTTCAGCTGATGGGCCTATTGTGTAAGCATCATCTTCAGAGCTGTACAGCCAGACTTGACCACAAATGCATACCACTCAAATACATGTATATGGCTCATGTTTTGTTCCCCAACCTTGTTGAATCATTGCAAGGGTCTCTTGTAGCATTTTTACTAAGAATTGCACAGATTTTGATGCACACACTCTGTTCTTATCTTGGATCCATCATAAAATTGCCATATTACACACACGAGTACCATGAAAAGTACTATAGAATCTGATACCAAAATTAGGGATTCAATAAATAAATAAATAAATAAATAAATAAATAAATAAATAAATAAATAAATAAATAAATAATTGTAATAGATTACATATGAACATTAGCAGTTTACCATAAGGTAGCTGGCTCGTAGGGGGATCTATATGGTCAACACTTGAAAAGAAGCTAGGACCCTTCTTAGTAGCTGTTGACCAGAACAAATGTAACAAAAGGACCATTTGGGTAGGAGAATTCTTGTGTGTGAATAATAGCTTCTTGAAAGGAATCTCAGACACAGCTGGATGAGTCATCCACAAAGAAAGACGTGGCTGGAGGAAGCATCTTTTCTTGCCATAAATAAGGAATCACGTGTTATCGCATAATATACGTTTCCCATACGTAACTCCGGACATTCATATAGATGAGTGTACGTTGGTTGGCAACTTCGTAATTTCCGTGAATATCACAAAAAGAAGCAATTATTAAACAAGTCTTAAACTTGGATTCTAGTGTCATCCTTACTCCTATATACCCACGCACACCCTAGGGTAAGACTCTTGCTCGAGACTGAAGCTAGACCACACACTGCTTCAAATTTGTATAACGTTACCGGAAAAAGTGGTGACAAACCTCAACACAACTACCCAGCTGCACTCAGATATGTTAGTGTTGTCACCTACCATTACAAAACTCCACTGCAACTACTGTAGAGATACAGTAGATACCACCTCATAGTCTCTAATTTTTAAACAATTTGTAATGGCTATAATCATTTGGATTTATAAGACAAGCTTCCTTCATAATTTACCCAATAAGTCATCCAATTTTGTACTTTTTCTCACAAAAACTTGGTTGTACACTGAGCACAGATGAACAATAATTTGTACATATTCTCTCTGAATGAAATGGAGCACAACCGAACTCTTTCCTGTCTGGCGCATCGAAGTGACTGGGACCAGCTGGACTGATTACTATTCCCAGGTTTCATATACCTCTACTATTATACTCTAACTCCAAAACGCAATATAATATAAACATTTTGAAGTAATGATGAAATGTGTTACTGAATCAATTTCCCCTCTTTCCATAAAGATTTCAAAACATAAATTTCTTCACCTGAATAACACAGAACGTTATAGAAAAGCAGCACTTCCTTCCCAGTGAAAGGGGCTAACCATGCAGTATTCTGCTTAATGCTGGAATAAGTAAGGCATTAGAGTTCAACTTAATTGCAAAAAGAGAACACTTTCTCTGTATCAGTCAAAACGTTCTTAAAATACTTACTAACCATGCTGCTGACAATTATGGAGGCTAGCAAAGGAAAGACATCAAGCATGTAATGGCCTTAATCACACCACCATAAGAATCTACTAAATCTAGTTTATATTGGACTGTGTAATACTTAAAACAGGTGGTGTAACTAAAAGTGAGGCATCTCAAAAAATGAAATCCGAAATGCACAACTCATATTCATACAGTTAAGTCAAGCTAGGTGTGACAATGTCACAAATATCTTACCTTACTATGCTGAAACACATCTCTTGTTTTGAAATAAAACAGAATTGTTTCAGGCTTTTATGAAACTCGCCTACCTATAAAGTAGGAAACTTCCTACATTAGTAGAAAACTTAGTACATGTGCGTTTATTTGAAGAAAGACATGATTATATTTTTGATAAAATTATAGCATTTCCTAAGTGCAGAAAAAAACTTAATTAACCACAGAGGATGAGGTCAATTATAAGGAACTACATAAATATAAACCAGAAACTATCCAGTGCCTCAAATAACATTTTATTCCTGAAACAAAAGAAACTAAAGGTGAAGGCTTAAGAAGGAAAGGAAAAATTAGGATCTTTCTGCAACAGAGAATATCACTATACAATCATAAAAATATTAGGATTTTTCAGAGTACAAGACAAAAGATGCTTCAAGAAGTTGTGTCTACTCTATGGGAACATCCATCTACAGGTACTGGTGTAATTTAAGCAGCCAGAACAGCTTGTATTAAAAATTTACAATTACATAGTAATACACAAAATACTTACATAAAATAAAAAGGTTGCTATCCTATTTCCAGTACCAAGGCTTTTGAAGGCACTATCTTCTTCTCTCTGAAAAAAGAAAAAAGGAAGCCTGAATTTGTCATATTATGTTGGAGTCTATGTTCATATTCTTCAAAAGGTTCGTAATAAGTTCAATCCTTCTCCCAGACCACTACCACTTACACAGGAAATAAATTAAAAAGAAAATGGATGTATTACATTATGACTTTCTCTACCCTCTTATTGCTTATTAGTGGGTAAACAAATTACTCTACCAAAGTTCATTTTCCCATCTAACCATTGTAGAAATACCTATATTATATATTTCATTATAAATACAAAGAGAATAGAACTGGTTTCTTTATATTAGCCTTAACTGCTTTGCCGATGGCCATTTAAAACCTTCAGGGGCCGGAAACGGATACCCAATAAACAGAATAAGACATTTAAATTGTTAAATGCTGTAAAAATGCATCATAAATACAATTCCATATCTTCTGTATTTATTATGTTATTTAAATGAAACAAAAACTGGTTTAAAACCCATTAAAGGCAGTATACATCTACAGTAACTATAAAGTAGAGACTACATTAATAAATCATTGAAATTTACTACTTTGTTTCACTGTAGCAAAAGCCATTCTTTGCGCCGAGTGCACCTAATATTTGAATCATTTTGTTTTGTATGTATACGAACGAATATATGTATGTATAGCTATGCAAGCGACTTCTCCAGTTCAAGGTTTTAGCTTTTAGTTTATGCTATACCAAGCGATAATCATATGAGTGTATGTTGCGTTACTAACATGAAAGAAAACTCTCTAACAGCATCTATTACAGATCTGTTATTACAAAGTTTCTGGTAGCCTTATGCAGCTGTTTTCGCTCAGTATTTTAGTTATTTATACTCTCTCTGTGTTCAGAGTGATTTCTTATAGCTATCAAGAGCTAAATGAATGGCTCATTTGAAATTGTTACAGTTCAATGTTAACCATGGCTTATCCCGGTAACGTAGCAAATAAATTAGCTTGCGCATGATGTGTACAGGCTTCTGATATTACTGTAGAAAATCTGGAAGATTTGTTGTGCGGTTATGAAGGAGATGTTTAGGATATAGGTAGCAGTGACGTGTACTGGTCTACAGATGGCATGTTTAGCTACTCCACTGTTTGGGGAAATGGCGGGTCAAATATGGGTGATGCGGATCAGCTATTACTATCCCTCTTTACGAAAAACAGTTAAATGGTAAAAAGAGTATTTTTATACCACTGGATGTAACAATGCACAATTTTTTAGTAATTTTCAGAGCTGTAAATTCATGCAAGACATTCATCTACCTGTACTTGCACATATAAATAGCTCGTAACCTAATGGAGTATTATAATACTCAAAGGCCTCTTTATACTGGGGGGGGGGGTAAGATATTCACCACGACATCACCCCTCATACTTGAGAGAAAACACTTTCCTAAAAGGATACCACCCACAACCAAAAAAGTCGTAACCATTTCGAAAATGTGTAGTGTGTTGCAAAAAAGAAGCTCGCAAGGAAACCAATATTATTTGGTGTGAATCTGCAGATGTGTCCTTGGGTGTTTATCCAGGTTTGGAGGTGCAAAATTAAAAAAGAAACCTTTAAGCTTACGTTCACATCCCTTATAGAACTTATTTAAATTTATTGTAAAATAGGAAGATTAAAATAACTGGCGTTAAATGAGCATTAAATGCATGTGCAGGATTCTATACAAGTTCATATCGGTTTGGGGCATTTTAACTTGGACGTCATATGACGTCCATATCGGTGAAAGGGTTAAAGAAGCCCATACTGTTTCCATCTATCACCAGAAACAAGTGAATATTGAAAGGGCTTTAAAAGAATAAGTATTCAACCATTCTAACAATTAATAACAGATATCTGGAAATGGCACAAAAAAGTGTTCAGAATTAACAGTGTTTTAAAGAGGTCTACATTGTTTATGTATTGTATTAGTACGTTTTCATTCATCGCTTATCATTTACCAGTTATACAAGATTATACAGAACTCCTCTCAAATAAATTCCAACTTCACAAGCTATCCCCAGAACATTAAAATATACATTTTTTCATGTAAACATCTTTAATATATGACTGAAACCATTATTTATAGTTGGCCCCAAATGAAAGTTCTTTATAAATTTTGTAATGCTGATTAAAACTTTAAAAACATTGAAAAAACTATTTGCAGTCGGTTTTTTTGACACTTCATCACTTATATTTTTATATTATTGAGGGGCTAGTTTCGGAAGCCATTGCCTCCATTTTCAACCTCTTTCTAACTGAAACTTGAGTTGGAAAGAGGTTGGAAATGGAGGTAACGACTTCCGAAACTTGTCCCTCAATAATATAAAAATGTAAGTGACGAAGTGAGAAAAAAGAAAACCTGATTACAAATAGCTTTTAAATTAATTCTGACATCACTCACTAAATTCCACCAATCACGCAAAATTTGTAAAAGATGTTAAAATGTTTGTGGAGTTAAGCAAAAGTGTTCTTATTGATGGAAGAAAAACAAAAGAGACATGCATTTAAAGACGGAAAAATTGAGATATAACTGATAATAGAGTGGTTACTAGAAGGATGGAATCAAAATCCAGAAGGCCTATTAGAGCTTTTCTATCTGAACAAGGAAGAAGTGTTTTTGAAGAACTTTTGGAAAGTTATATTTGAAACATAATTTATTATTACTTGTGTTTCTGAAGTTGAATAATAATCTTTATAATGGAAATGAATTGTTCTTCCACAATAGCTGTGTGTAGGACAAAGTATGGAAAGGTAGTCAGACTGAAAAATTCAATACTATAGCCAGGATTTGAACCACGGATCTTACAGTCTCCATCTGGCCACTGTTAACCATTGAGCTACTATAGCCAACATGCCAGTATGACATTAAATTCTCCAACTGACTTGTACATCTCCCCTGTAAGCCATTAGGAGTTCTCATAAACACATGAGACAACTACCATATGAGTGCACAATTTAATATCATGCTGGCACATTGGCCATAGTAGCTCAATAGTTAAGAGTGGCCAGATGGAGACAGGAAGATCCGTAATTCAAATCCCGGTTATAGTATTGAATTTTTCAGTCTGACTCTACCTTTCCAATTTTTATAATAATACAAGTGTTGTATCATTGATTTACGAGAAACAAATTCATTGATCCAAGACCACGTACAGGAGATTGATATTTTGTGTTTGCCAACTGCAGTTAAGCTGGGGAAAAGAAAAGTTCATTATCAAACTATCTGTCATATGTTACAAAAGGGTCACAACACAACTCAATGCAGAGAAAATTATTAAAAAGAAAATAAAGAACTTATTACAAACTGACAAGCCAAAAATTAAATTATATTAAAATATTTTAATTAAAATCATTACTCATTTTTGAGAAAATCAAAAGTTTCAAAGAATCTTTCATGTAAATGGCAGTTTGGGGTGGGAGGATTTACTTGAAAATCTTTGTGTTGCATTTTAGGAAGACACTGTACTTAAATACAACATCTTCAACCAAAAACTAACAGCAACAATCAGAAAGTTGGAGAAAACTTAAGCACAATTAGGAAATGAAATTAATAAGAATATGGAGCACATAAAAATGACCATTGGAAAGTAGACTAGGAAATAGTGAAGTACAAAGGGAAAATGGAAATGGGGAAGAAATATGAGAACGGATAGAGGAGACAGACTATAATATTTGCTGGAATAGAACAGAGCACTTTGGGATACAATGAAGGAAAATGCAAATTAAGCAATGTGGATGTACAATAGCACACATGTATAGCGTGGATAAAAAAAGGAAAAACAGACCAAAAACAGTGATAATGAATGGAATTAAAGTGCATGTTCTAAAAAATGGAAAAAATTGAAAGAAATATAGTTTTATAGATCAGGATTATAAGTTGAGGAAAGAAGCCTAGGTTGAGAATTATCAAAATGGCAGAAACTAGGACAGTTGGGGGGGAGGGGGAGCAAAAAGCATATCTTAGAGAACATTATTTGTTGAACAATAAGATTGGAATCTAAGTGCCAGGAAGAATGTAAAAGGAGGAATGTACAGAGAGCAGCATAGTGAAACCTGAGTGGAAAAAGTGATCAACAAGGGCAATGACACAGTAAACACAGAAACATGAAATGGAAGGGGCATTAACAAAAATGGTCACATTTACAGGACCCAAGTTCGAATCTGGGTTAGGGTGAGTTACCTGGATAAGGTTTTTAAAGGGGTTTTCCTTATCCTGAAAGACAAATGTCAGGTATCTCTAAGCTCTATGGACCCTGCAATCATTTGAGCATCACGTCACCCATTTCATTCATCATCCAAAATGACTTAACATTGGAGGACCTAAATAAAAAATGGAAAAAAAAAATGAAACACAAAGGGTCAAGAAATACTAGTATAGATGCATAAAAAGATGAAACAAGGACATAAGAAGACTGTGCATAAGCCAACACAAAAGTTCAATGAAAATAAGTGCTGGAATGAGAAGATTAAGTTCTAAAGAGGAAAGTATTGGGCGATGTATGAAAACTAGAGAAAAGAAATGAGAGAGGATTTTAGAAACAGGTAAGGAACAGAATAGAGGATATACAAAGGCAAGAAGTTGGGGAAGAACAGAAGGGAAAAATTCTTTGGAGCTATATAGCATAAGAAAGAAATGGGGCAGAGAAAGTTATCTGCGTAAGTGTAACAAACAAGAAAGAGAAGGATTTGCATGGTCAAGTACAGTTGGCAATATTAGGGAAAGGAGTAAGAAGAGATGAAGTAGAGGAATGCATTATGTGTATAGGACAGTTTAGTACGCTGTCTGGTAGAATGTGGGAAAGGCAGAAAGATATGGGAGGAAAAAATGGGACAAAATGAGCCTGAAAATCTGGCTATAAAAATGTTAGCAACACTGGCTATCCATAATTTTCACCACAAGGTGAGCTGCAACAAACTATTTCAAAAACCAAATGAAGAGTGTATAGATGAATTGTGCTTGGAATTTTGTGACAGATATATTATCAAATGCAGGAATAGACAGAAATCCATCATAGCTTACAGCAAATACAAGTAATGTGAATGTAATGTGAATGTAATCATTTGCACGGCATGTGTGAATTTCCAATAAATAAAAATGTTAAGTAATGTAGAAGAGAGAGTAAAACTTAATGGGGCTATTTTTTAAGGAAACTCAAAATGAAATGAACAGAGACGCCAAAGATCAAAAGAAGGAAGGAAATATATAAGGGAGAGAGATTGCTATATAGGTTGCTAAAGGATAGGGTCCATTGTGGAAGGAAAGACACATACCATGCATTGTAGGTAAGATGTAAGAAGTAGTTTTGTAAGGACATAAATTGTATGGATTCGTATAATACATTTACTCTATTCTACTCTACTTTGTGTTACAACCATGAGCACCTTATTGTTGCCATTGAGCCCACAATTTCTCTTAGGCTGTTCTGAATCTAGCATTTTAATTTCATAAAAAATCAACAATACTTAAAGTAAATAAAAGTTGTATATAAATTTTCATAAATAATACAAAAATAATTAATAATGTCCTTTAATGTAATAGGACCTTCTATCTACAAAATCATATTAGAAAAAATACTCTGAAATAAAAGATTCTGGAACAAATGCCACAAAATGAATTATGGCCACCGTACAAACTTGGAATAAATCTTGAAATACCTTAACTAAAGTATAGATGAGGTATAGACAACAATAAGTGCAGTTCACTGATCTCTCCAAAAAAGACTGTATTATTTTATAGATCTGAATAACAGAACAAATCAGTTCTGAATCATTTCACTGGCTTTACCAAATTAAAAAGTATTAACATAAAATAGCTGTTTTTGTTTGGCACCGAACATAATTGTAGATTTTGTGATATTGTTTATATTATTTTATAGTGTTTTTAAGATTGAAATGTTAACCCTTTCTCCGATATGGACGTCATAGACGTCCTGCACATACATGCATTTAATGGTCATATAACGCCAATTATTTTAATCTTCCTATTTTACAATAAATTTAAAGTAGTTCTATATGGGATGTAAACATACTCTTAAAATATACAGAATAAAAAGAAGTATTTCAGAAAGTGGAGTGCCCACGTTCTCCAGCAAGATCTTCCAACAAACAGCAGGCTTGGCCATGGGTAACCCTCTTTCTCCATTACTAGCTAATCTGTTCATGAGTAATTTGGAAACACACATTACTAAAGCCTTTCCACATATTTTCAAATGTTGGCATAGATATGTCGACGATGTGTTTGCGATAGTCCCTAGAAGACTAACCGAGGATGCTATAAAGTTGCTAAACCTACAAGAAAAATCCATAGTTTTCACCATTGAAGTAGAACAGGATGAATGGCTGGCTACCTTTTCTAGATTTGAAAATCATTAGAACACCAACAGGATTACAATTTGGAATATACCGAAAAGCAACACATGTTGACAATTACATTAAATGCAACCCATTCAACCCAGTACAACATCAATATGCAGTATTCCATAGTTTAGTTCACAGATTAATCAACATTCCGCTAACAAAAACAGAATATGAACAGGAGTACGCTCACATACAACAGGTTGCCGAACTGAACAACTATAACACAAATTTCATCAAAAAACTGATCTATAGACACAAAAGAAACAAATACTTAAAGGACATTACTACGTTAAAAAAACTAGAAAACCCAAACACCAGATATGGAAAATTTACATTTCATCCAAAATACTTCAAAAAATTTGAAAAGATATTTAAGAGCTTCAACATAAAATTAGCCCCTCAAAACAAACACAACATCTGCAACTTACTAAACCACCCTCTGAAAAATAGCACACCGAAAACTCAATTATCAGGCATTTACCAAATGAGTTGCCAGGATTGTGACAAGATATACATTGGTAAGACCAAAAGGAATCTAGGAACAAGAATGAAAGAACACTTCAGAAATATTAAATTCAAACAAATGGACAAGTCGGCCGTATCACATCACTTTTGGTCTGAGAATCACAACATAAAACAAGAAATAGAACTGATCAAACAGGCAAAGAAACCTCTGGAACTACAGATTTGGGAAAACATATTTATTACGAAAAAACAGGACCTCTTGATGAATTTTGAAATTCCCGCGGTAGATGACGTCATCAAACTTACCAGGACATTAGATGGCAGCACAACACCAAGCCAGATGCAGACACTGGATGCATCATCAGTCTACCACAGAGCTGACGATAGGGGAGAAGTCCCCAGAAACTAGTCTTCATAAAAAACTTGTAAGTGGAGAAAAGTATATACAAGGTTGACTCACTTGCCTAATTTTAATACCCTTAAAAGTTTCTTTTTGAATTGTACACCTCCAAACTGGGATAAACACCCAAAAGCACATCTGCAGATTCACACCAAATATTATTGGTTTCCTTGCGAACTTCTTTTTCGCAACACACTAGACATTTTCGAAATGGTTGCGACTTTTTTGGTTGTGGGTGGTATGCTTTTAGGAAAGTGTTTTCTCTCAAGTATGAGAGGTGATGTCGTGATGAATTTCTTACCCCCCAGTATAAAGAGGCCTCTGAGTATTATAATACTCAATTAGGTTACGAGCTATTTATACGCGCAAGTACAGGTAGATGAATGTCTTGCATGAATTTACAGCTCTGAAAATTACTAAACAATTGTGCATGGTTACATCCAGTGGTATAAAAATACTTTTTTTTTTGCCATTTAACTGTTTTTCGTAAAGAGGGATAGCTAGTAATAGCTGATCCACATTACCCATATTTGACCCGCCACTTTCCCCAAACGATGGAGTAGCTAACATGCCATCTGTAGACCAGTACACGTCACTGCTAACTATATTCTAAACATCTCCTTCATAATCGCACAACAAATATTCCAGATTTTCTACAGTAATATCAGAAGCCTGTATACATCATATGCAAGGTAATTTATTTGCTACATTACAGGGATAAGTCATGGTTAACATTGAAATGTAACAATTTCAAATGTGCCATTCATTTAGCTCTTGATAGCTATAAGAAATCACTCTGAACACAGAGAGAGTATAAATAACTAAACTACTGAGCGAAAACAGCTGCATAAGGCTACCAGAAACCTTGGTTGAGAAACACTGTAATAACAGATGCTGACAGAGAGTTTTCTTTTCAGTGTAACGCAACATATACTCATATGACTATTGCTTGGTATAGCATAAATAAACTAAACTTGAATCGGAGAAGTCGCTTGCGTAGCTAAACATACATACATTGGTTCGTATGCACACAAAACAAAATGATTCAAATATTAGATGAGTTCAGCGGAAATAATGGCTTTTGCTACAGTGAAACAAAGTAGTGAAATTTCGACGATTTATTAATGTAGTCTCTACTTTATTATTACTGTAGATGTATACTGCCTTTAATGGGTTTTAAACCAGTTTTTGTTTCGTTTAAATAACTTAATAAATACGGAAGATACGGAATTGTATTTATGATGCATTTTAACAGCATTTAACAATTTAAATGTCTTGTTCTGTTTATTGGGTATCCGTTTCCGGCCCCTGAAGGGTTTAAATGGTCATCGGCAAAGCGGTTAATTGGTTTTAAACTATATACACATAAACATGCAATAATAAACAGCCTTACACATAGACTAGTCAACATACCCACGGAAAAAGAAGAATATTTCAAAGAACAAAAAGCAATACTACACATAGCAGAAGAAAATGGATACAACAAAAGTTTTGTGTTGAAGAAAATTAGAAAAGCTAAACTAAAGAAAACCATTAAGGAAGCAACCACATTTACAAAAGAAAACGAAAGTAACAGCATATTCAGTTCATTCACATATCACCCAAAAACATTTAATAAATTTAAAAAGATCTTCAAGGAACAAAATATCACCTTGACACCTACTAACAGACACTCAGTTTTAAAATTGCTAAATTCAAAAACAAAAGATGAAATCCCATTAGTTAACAGATCCGGAATATACCAGATAAGTTGTAAAAATTGTGAAAAATGCTACATGGTCAAACTAAAAGAAATCTAAAAACCAGAGTCAAAGAGCACTTTAGAAACATCAGATTGAAACAAGAAGATAAGTCAGCAGTAGCATTTCATTTTTGGAATGAAAACCATGACATTGATCCAAATTCAAAATTATTAAAAGGAGTGATAAACCAAAATAAATTGACAACATGGGAGAACATATTCATATGGAAAAATAAGGATCGCGTAATGAACTTTGAAATCCCACCAGTAGATAATTTGACAAAGAAGTTCATAGTTCCACCACCAGAGAGAGAGCAGACAACAGATGCCAGTTGGAAAGAGATTGAAAATGGAGGCGAATGCCTTTGAAACTAGTCTCTCATAATATAAACAAGTAAGTGACGAGTATCAATAAACCAACTACAAATAGTTTCTGAGAGGTGTTAAACTGTTTGATTCATGAAAGTGGGAGTGTGAAATCAGCAAGTAAAAGATAAACAAAATACGTACTAGGCTAAGGATGTTTAAAGTGCATGGACATGAACAGTTTCTAAGGAAATGGAAAAAATCAATAATCTTCAGAAAGATAGCCGCTTAGGGAGGAAGGAGTTTGAAAGTCATGGGAGTGGACGTGTACAAAAGTTGTTTAAAAGAAATTGTGTATGTTATTATCTAAGGGAAAGAATTTCCATTATTATTTAAGCAAATTGATCCTTAAAGAATGCAACAATCTGAGATCACGATTTTGAGAAGAATTTCACGCACCAACTGGGTCTAAACTGGAACAAAGAAAATTTGAATGGCTATAAATCAATTACATTTACATCATTTTGAAAACTCATCACTGATCTACACAAATAAAAGCAAAATAATACATCAAATTAAAATTACAAAATTAATTCAATACAAATTTTCAATGCATAAAAATTTCAACACACAACTTAGAAAATGTTTATTACCAAGTGGCTTCCCAACATGGAAGTTAGAAAAATTTTAATTACAAACATTTGAATAGTTCTGTTTCCATTTGCAATTCAAGTATCACAAAAATCAATAAAATCTTTTGAAGTCACTTGACAGTGTACTTGATAGAGGATAAATGTCTCTAACTCCTCTATTCCTTTCCTAAGGAAGAGGCACTCAAATTAAAATTTCAAAACTGCACTTCCAACACAAGATGAGGTTGGACTAACAATTACACTTTACAAAAACGGGAGTGTCGGAACAGCATAAATCAGAAATTAAACATCTGATGCATATCAAACTTGTGGTCGTGCCATGGCTGAGTGGTTAGACCACCTGGCTCTCACTCTCACTAAGGTGCGGGTTCAATCCCAGGCAACCACAAAGTTAGATTTGTGGTGGACAACAACGCTGGGGAGGGTTTCCTTCAGGTCCTCCAGTTTCCCCTGACAGCATTCCACCAATTGCTCCATCATCTTCCCTATCATTCATCTGCCCTCATACTATCATCCATTTCCTTCACCCTCACACCAGGTATCGGCCTGATCACACATCCTGGTTCTCTTTCAGATCCAAAGCTTTGGTTTTTTTTTTTTTTTTTAATTTACGTCCTCCAACGTTAAGTCATATCAAACGATAAAAAAAAAGGGCTTTGGTTCCTCATGCCCGACCTTAAGGGGAAGAGGAACAAGAATCCCCTAACACCACTGTAAGTGGGTCTCTAGGGATAAGATAAAGAAGCCTATCAAATTTTTATTTAGATAAAAAATGTTTGAGGATTCAAGCTGCTATTTTTCATGGAATTTCCAGGAATGATTATGATTTTTTTTAATAGAAATTAGAGAAGACATAGAAAGTTTTGTTAATTTCCTGTGAAGTCCTCAATATTTTTTTTTAAACATCTGGATATCACAGGAGATAAACAAATGTATTTAAAAGAATGAAAAGTTCATTAAAGTGTATAATGTAAATCAAATAACATTTTTCACAGGAGATTGTGTTAGACTATTAATTTACAAAAAGTAGTTGCATCATTTGATATCTTTAAGACAGCTTTTGTGTGCTATCTATATCCGTGTGCGCATGTGCGTGTGTGGTCATTTTCTTTTGTTTGGGAGGGTGGAGGTCATTAAAATAAAAATTTTGATATAACCAAATGAATGTTTTTTTCTATCTTGCTAATAAGTCTGCTTTCTGATATGAAACCTTTTTTAAACAAACATCATGACTAACAGACTGACAAGAGACTTTTATTTGTATACGAGTACCAAATATTACACATAAGGAACATCTGAGACAATCTGAAGCTCCAAGGGCTTCCATTAAGGGATTTTTATAATATTTCACTTTTCATATGGAACATACCCAGAGAGAAAAAAGATATGCTTTTCATATTTATCCAATTGATATGTAGCTTTTTTTATGGTAGTATTGGGAGGAAATGTATTTATGATGCTAGAAGTATTTGATGAATTACCCTTGCAAAATCAAAGTGTGGTTCATAATGTCCTCCAATTCCATAATTGACAACCTGAAGTTCTTCAGCTGTGTCAATATTTAATCCTGAGATATCTGCCACACGTTGATTTACTGAAGCCACATGAGGATGCTCTTCAGTCCTTAACCATGCTGATTTGCTGATACGATAGTTGGCAGTTTCCAACTCGCCTGTCTTCCAATTTTGAACTGTAGCCCTCTTGAACTAAAGAAATGACAGAAATGCCAAATAATCATTAATATGGTTTAGAAAGATCTATAACAGAGACATTTAAGGTAAAATATTAATAAATTCAGATGCTCTACCTTGAAAGTATATGAAAACATTTTGAGAGCAAACTCAAGTGCAAATACTTTTGATTCCAGAAGACTTGCAACATTTGAAACATTCTACATTATAGTGGTACTATTCATTTACTATATTCGCATTAAAAAGTGTAAAAAAAGAAAAACAGAAATCCTTATTAAATTTAAAGGGAGTCGATTGACACTAAACAACACTTAAAAAAAAGTAAGTGTTGTTTAGTGTCATTAATCAACTCCCTTTAAATTTAATCTATTATAACAACACTGTTTTCAACACTTCCAAGAAAGGAACAGAAATCCTTTTTCACAAATCTGTCTTTTACCTGCTTCTTTCAACAGTGAGACAAATTAAAATGAATAATTAACATTCTATACAAGAATAAGTACAAGGTATCCTTCTAAAATTATAATATTAGGCTTGTAAGAACAATGTTCAGGCGAAATGTAAGGCATAATAGAAACAAATCATTATTGTGCGATTTACTATGTCACTGTTATTTTCCAGCAATCTGCTCTACGTAAACACCTCTATTGACCTTCATTGCACCTTCTGACAGTTTTTTCTTTTTATTTCAAGGAGGTATCTCGAATGAAATCATGATGAATTAATTGAAGATTATTTGTAAATAAACATACTTTTGAGTCAAACTAGTACTCCATGCTCCATATATTGTCAATGTCCCCTTAAACAAGATGGAGTATAGATAGAGTCAACATGAAAAATTTCATGATGAATTAATTGAAGATTATTTGTAAATAAACATACTTTTGAGTCAAACTAGTACTCCATGCTCCATATATTGTCAATGTCCCCCTAAACAAGATGGAGTATAGATAGTCAACATGAAAAATTCAATGCCATGGCCGGGATTTGAACCATGGATCTCCTGGTTTCCGTCCAGTTGCTCTAACCCATTGAGCTACCATGGCAACGTGCCGTCCTGACACTAAATTCTCCAGTTGACTCATATATTACCCCGATAGACCACAAGGGGCTCTCGCATTCGAGATACACCGTTTGTGGCGACTTACTATTGTAAGTACTTGAGTCCCAGGCTTCATCATTTAACTCTTATTATTTTAGTTAATTGATGGAAATTAATAATTTCTTCACACTAGCCGTGTATAGGCTAAGATCTTTGATAGAGTCAACATGAAAAATTAAATGACTGGACAGAAACCAGGAGATCCGTGGTTCAAATCCCAGCCATGACATTGAATTTTTCATGTTGACTATCAAAGATCTTAGCCTGTACACGGCTAGTGTGAAGCAATGATTAATTTCCATCAATTAACTAAAAAAAGATGGAGTATATCAAAGAGTACAATCATATAAATCAGATTGCAGAATACAATAGATTCAATGAATTGGGAGGGAAAAAAAAACAATTGGTAATAAAACTTCATACAGAAATTTCACACACCATCCCAGAACTACACACCTTTTCCAAAAAGTGTTCAAAAACACATTCCTTTGGCTCCACAGAACAAATTCAATGTACAACACCTTTTGAAATCATATAATACAAAAGAGAAACCCACAGACAAAAACCCAGGTGAAACCGAATATATTGCAAAGGCTGC
This sequence comes from Mantis religiosa, assembly GCA_030765055.1. Taxonomy (NCBI): domain Eukaryota; kingdom Metazoa; phylum Arthropoda; class Insecta; order Mantodea; family Mantidae; genus Mantis; species Mantis religiosa. The sequence goes on along the minus strand of CM060950.1, from coordinate 3,189,186 downwards.
AACCACTTTTACATTAGCAACACAAAAAGGAGTTTGAACACTAGGCATAAAGAGCATTTTAGCAACATCAAGAACAAGAAATAGACAAATTGGCAGTACCTTTCTTGGAAGTGTTGAAAACAGTGTTATGATAAATTAAATTTAAAGGGAGTCGATTAATGACACTAAACAACACTTACTTTTAAATTTTTCCGAACATGTTTCAGAGACTTTGCCTCTATCCTCAGATTTGTTTAGCAAGTTCCTTGAACCGCCACCAGAGGAGACCTGTGACAAAATATCGTCAACTACACCAATGAGAACCAGTCGATGGCCGGCTGAGGATAGAGGCAAAGTCTCTGAAACATGTTCCGGAAAAATTTAAAAATGTTGTTTAGTGTCATTAATCGACTCCCTTTAAATTTAATTAAATTGGCAGTAGCTTATCACTTTTGGAATGAGAATCATGATATAAAACAAGAAATCCATTTATTAAGAAGTGTTCAGGATCCAACTGAATTAATCACGTGGAAAAACATATTCATAACTAAATATGCAGGAAAACTTCAATTTTGACACCACTTTTGAAAAGAATACAAACTTCAAGTTCATTAATATACCAACAAAGACATCCTATCGCCTTCATGGAATAGACTAAATCGAAAATTCAACAGTTGATATTAGCTGAGGATGTTAGATGGTCCTAACAAAATGCTTCTAAACCCCAGCAATTTATAGAGCATGGAGTACTAGTTCAACTCAAAATTATATTAACTGTGTGCTTCATTGTATCATAGTCCTTACTCATTAAGAATATTATTTGTGAAGTTTCATTCTGCTCAAGCACGAATTTCTTGAACACAGAAACAAAACACTCATTCTTTTCCAAATAGCAAACCATCAACATTTCAATCAGCATTCACTTAGCTGTCACTTCTCCATAAATTGGAGAAAGTAGCCAGATCAATAGCTTACACTAATGCATTTTCTGTGCTCATGTCTGTTTCATCTTCTCTTGTTCTCCAGGAGGATCTATATCTGCACTGACCATGACTCATTGGTCTGCAAAGAAAATAATATGGCCACAGCGCCCTTTTGTACTGCACAGTCAACTGTTAAAAGGTGCCTTCTTTACACACTATTTGGCAATGAGTATCAGTGTATGTAGTACAAAATAACTTGTGCCTATGGGTGATAGTGTCTCTTAGAGATAAGTGCACCAAAGTTATCTAACATTCTGTTCCCTTCATTTTGTGGCATGGTGAACCTGCCAAATGAGTGAATTACCACAGCAAATCTGATGAATGTTCTGGTTCCCATAGTAGGAGGGTTCATTTTGAAAGTTTTGAGCAACAATTTATAAATATTTTATTCTTTATTTTTCAGACAAACCAAGTATATCATGTTAAAATACCTTTCTGTCACTTTTCAACTAGTCTATTTCTCTGCACAACTTTCTCCCCATTGTTCTGTAACGTTTGGAAATACCCTTACAATGGAACTTGTTCCAGATGCCCAAATTAACTGATGCACTGCTATCAAAATATCTTTCACTGTCTCATAGTGTAGGCTCACATCTCTTCCTTAATAAAACCACAAAGATGGTACAGTCTGATTTTTAAAAGTAGATACTGCTTCTCCAAATAGGAAGCTGCAATGTTGTCGATAAGCAGATAGCAAATAATGCATATCTTTCCCTTTCAATCAAATTTCCCATCATTCCGAAGTGGAACATAGGGCTCTCAGAAAACTTCTCCATCTGACTCTATTCCTGGCTAGCTCCCTGATCTCACTCCAGGCCTTCCCCATCTTCTTGGCTTCTGCGAGAACTGTTCGCTTCCAAGTTATCTTGGGTCTGCCAATTCCTCTACTGCCCTCAGGGTTCCAATCCAATGCCTTTCTAGCGGGGTCATCTTGAGGTTGGCGAAGTGTATGTCCCAGCCATCCCCACTTCCTATGCCAAATTTCTAATTCAACTGCTTTTTGGTTTGTTTTTGTCCATAGGTTTTCATTAGCTATCTGGACCGGCCAGAATACTTTTAATATGTTTCGTAAACATCTATTAATGAAAACTTACAGTTTATTTGATTGGTTTAGTTATTCTCCAAGTTTCACACCCATATAAAAGCACGGATTTAACATTAGGGTTAAAAATTCTCAATTTGGTGTTCTCTGAATAAGCAGCACTCTTCCATTATGGTTTTAGCAGCCCAAATGCATATCTTGCCTTCTTTATTCTTACATCCACATCACTATCTGTACCACCTTGATGGGAAACTATGCTACCTAAATATGAGAATTCCTTCACGCTTTCAATTATGCCGCTGTACAGAGTTAAAGGGTTGGATTGAGTGGCACCTATTCTTAATTCCTTGGTTTTGTTGATATTGATTTGGAGTCCCACCTTCTGTGCTTCCTTTTCCAATTGTTGGAGTTTGGATATCTTTCCCTTTACCCTCTCAATACTCAAACTATAAACAAGCAAAATGTGTTGAAAGAAAATTTGTTCTATGTGAAATACAGTGTCTCATGAACTCAAGTACAATTTTAAACATTCGAGTTTATCTTACTTCAACGAAAACAAGCACATTTAATCTGAATTAGCCTACTTTAAGAACAAAAATAAATTGTTCTCAATAAATAAATTGTTCTCAATACACTTTCACTGCATCGTAGTCTCTTAGGCATGAGTATTTCTTAAATGATTTATTAACAACTCTGTCAATTGAAATGATCATATCAGCGCCGTTAGTGTGCCTGAATTTTGACCTGCCAGGAGTTCATGGTCATGGTCCTTGTCTTCGTGATAGTAACCAGTTTTTTTCAATCTGAAGAGCAGGAGGGTGTTATCAAACCATGTGACATATTGGCATGACCAATAATAAAGCATCCACCATTTCCAATGGGTCCTTTTGAGGTACTTTCAAGTGTGCCGTCAGTCCAGTTCCTTGACACAGTATGGCCGGCATTCACCCGGGTTTCATACAACCGCACTATTTGATGCAAGTTCTTATTCAGCATTTCTTTTAAAAACAAAGCCATTATCGCTACAATATCTGATCTCTTGAGCACTAGTTTTATGTTATTTGTTTTTTTTAACTCAAATCCCTTCAAAGTTCCTTCAAGGAGCTCTGCTTCTTTAAGAGAAGAAAGAAGTTTACGTGTGGTGGGATGCTCCTTTTGGGTGTAATAGTCATAGATGTGCCTTCTTACGGCATCTAATTGGAGATACTCTTGGTCTTTGTTTCCCAGGAGTTACAATCCCTGATAGACCTGGCTGCAGCTGCTTCTCTTTGGAAACAGTCAGTTTACTTATTTTAAGCGTACATGCAGTCCTTTTTCTCTCTTGGTCAAAAAGAAGTGGCTCATTAAGCAGAAGCAAATTCTCCTCTTCCTGTTCAAGGAATTCCCTAAGAAAACAGACAAATTCTCTAGCATGGCTGTGTAATATAATACCCCAACCATAAGCTGATCTTTGTCTATCTCTAATCTTACTAAGTCTTGCTTTCATAACAACGTATTTAAAGTAGGATAACACACAACTTAACTGAAAGCTCAAGCAAACTCTGTTTCCTGCACACAACAATAACTGAGTTGAGGAATATGTGATTAGCCAGTGTAACCAATGTGGTAGCCTTTGTTTACGTTTAACGGCCGCATCGTGGTTCAGTGGTTAGACCACTTGGCTCTCACCAAGGCGGCCCGGGTTCGATCCCAGGCGACCGCAAAGTGAGATTTGTGGTGGACAACACAGCGCTGGGGCGGGTTTTCTCCGGGATCTCGGTTTCCCCCGCCATCTCATTCCAACGGTGCTCCATCTTCATCTCATGTATCATCAGTGTCATCGCCTGCGGTGCCGTATGTAGTAAAAGCAGGCGTTAAACACTACACATTTCATTTTGTTTACGTTTCATTTCTGCTCTTACCCTCCACGTTCCTTGCTTTACAGCTGTCATATCTTCTTTTAAAAATCAGACTGTAGTTAGAGAGTACCAAGGCAGGACTGTAGGGAGGATCTAGAAGTGTTTCTCATTTAATTGTCCTAATCTTTTCCACAGCTACATAAGCACTGTGAAGACTCATATTATCCTGCTGCAGGATGATAAGCCTTCCAGGATGTTTATCATGTAATACACAATTGAGCTTCAAAAGTGGATGGTTTATTTATGATTTATCCAGATTCAAGATCAATGTGCATTCCAGAAGACCCTGTTTATAACTATCCCAGCAGATTGCACTGTCTTAGCTTTCTAATTTCATGGTAAATACAAGAAGGGCCATGGCATTTTGTTTCAGACTTGTAATGATATAACCTGCTTTCATCATAGATCACAACACTGAGCAAAAAAAAAAAAAAAAAAAAAAAAAAAAAAAAAAAAAAAAAAAAAAAAATGAAATCTCTGGATGAGGTTTTTCTCTGAAGTTTGTGGTGATTGGGCAACAAATATGGAACCCAACAGGCACAAACGTTTTGATAACCTAAGCTTTCAATATTTCTTATACTGCACTATATCCTGCAAGTTTTGCTGTTATTTTATTCACAGCAATATGCTTATCTTCTCTCATGAGTTCATCAACTCTTCCCTTCTTGTGTTCTGTGGAGACAGTAACGAGGTTCATTTCAATATTTGTGTTCCCATGTTTGAAATGTTTCACCCATCTTCTAAAAATGCTGGTGCCATGCAGACATCTCTATACGCACATTGAAGTCTGAGGAATTCAGTGACAGCACATTGATGTCTTTTATTTTTTTTTTAATTTAATTTTATGTCCTCCAACGTTAAGTCATATCGGAAGATGAATGAAATGGGTGAAATGATGCTCAAATGTGTCCAGGGTCCATGGAGCTTAGAGCTACCTGACATTCGTCTGTAAGGATAAGGGAAAACCCCGGAAAAACCTTATCCAGGTAACTCACCCTGACCGAGATTCGAACTCAGGACCTCTTGAACGTGAGGCAGACATGCTACCATCTACGCTACCGAGGCGGGCACATTGATGTTTAATGTCATGATGGCACATTGACATGGTAGCTCAGTGGTTAGGGCAACTAGACATTGACTGGGAGATCCATGGTTCAAATCCCAGATATGGCATTGAATTTTTCAGTCTGACTCTACCAGTCCAAACCTTGCCCTACATTTGGCTAGTGTGGAAGAATAATGAATTTCCATAAACACCTTGCTCTAACCAAAACACTTGCTCTAATACACCGATGTGTAATTGTGGTTATCTTCTCCAGAATGTACATCTTTAGGTGATCTATATTCTCTGGGAAACTTGAGTACAGTCTTCAAGGGAGATCTACAGAAAAAGCTGAAAGCCAAATTTGGTGCTCTTGGCAGCCAAAGAAAATTGATAACATTATAAAATAACACTGTATAAAGTTCTCCAGTATCTAAATAAATTATAATCATGTTATCTTCATTTGTCAATGTGTTTGTGTTGCCTGCTTAAAAAGAATGTCTCAAGGCACCAAATTACTTTAATTAGTACTGCATACAAGCACCCATACTTTTCCAACCACCCTATCCTTCAGTTCATTCCCATTCAGTAGCTAAATAAAAATCAACCAAAATTTCATTTTATTATTGGACGGTTCTCTTATTTGTCCTTAAAAAAGAATAAAAAACAGGGCACATAACAAACATTCTGCCACGACATAGAAGTGCAAATTGACAACATCAACATGTAGACAAGTTTCTTCAAATTCACCAGTTGGTACTCATCCCCATATGTGTTAACCTATGCACTGAGTTGCAAACTACGCTCAATCATTGTAAACCCTACACCTAGTTTCTCAACTACCTTAATTTGGGATCACTTGTGTTGCTCATTATACAATCACTCCAATGTTAGATTATTTCTAACACAATGAGTTTCTTAATAATGTCTTTATTTTAATAAATACTATTACAGTTAGCATACGAGTTAAATGAGCAATATTGTAACTATGTTTAAACTACTATGAGGCAAAGATATATCTATAAAATTATGTGCCACAAAGAACATTAAAGAAGGCTGACATTTCTTTGAAATCTACTCGAGGATAGTCTTGCATAGTATATGAATAACACTGAACCATTGTCTCTAATTCATGTTTGTACACACAATGCAGGCAATTTACATTATCAGGAAAGAATAATTTCCAACAATCAAGAATTGTCCTTGCATTCTTTGCTACACCTTTTACACCTGGAAGCTGAGCTATAATATTCTGATGTGCAACTTTTGTTGGAAGAGCTTTGTTCTTGAAACATTTTGTTCCATCTTTACCCTCATACGTTTTGTGATTTCCTAGTTTTGGAGTTGAAAGAGCTGTACTATTAGAGTCACTGTCAGATTGTTCTATTGTTGTATCAAGTTGCTAGTGTTCAGATTGAAAATTAGATTTAGAGTCTAGACCGCTTATGTGCACATCATCCACTCCTCAAACTACTTGAGCTGTTCTGTAGCCATGTTGACAACCGAAAAGAACAGGCATTATGAAGGCAATTGTCGAAAATTAGAAGAAATTACCAAAAAAAACATATGTAATAATTTGTGGTGCCGCATCTTATGTTTCACATAGGCAGGATAGTTGATGTTGAAAATATCCACAAATAAACATAGCGGTGCTTTGGCATAAACTCCTGTGTGATGATAAAAATCAACAAGATTCTGCTTTGTTAACATTACATGAACATTTGTCTGTTTCATTTCAACTACTACAAAGAAAAGCAAATGCAAGTGTCTGATAGACATGCCTTATGTCACATACACCAGCTATGGAACAGTGTTCCATGATAACTCCCATGTTAGAAAAGATCTAACAATGGACATTACTTTGAATAATATTGCTCTCACCAATGTTTGCTTTGTATTTATAAGCTCAATTCTGCTTGAATGGTATTTAGAGATATCAACTGAGGTATTGCTAGCTCTGCATCTATTTGAATGAAAAAATAATTTAGAGGAATGTATTGTCAGTTGTTAGATTTCATCTAACAACATGAGCAATCAAAAGTGCTCCAGAAAAAAGTGCATGAATTTAGGTGATTTGAAAGGTTTTATCCTTTCAATCAGCTGATATGATCTTATATGGATGCCATTTGAGGAATACTTTATCACTATCTGCCGAATTCCAAGTGAACAAATTTACTTTCCTTTTAGGTTGACAAAGACTTTTAGGGCATTCTTGCATATATCTTGCACTTCAAGTATTTTGTCCCTTAGCTTTATCTAGCTGGAAAATTTTGTTCTTTTTTTTACAGGAATAGGCATAGCTATTTAAAATCCCACAACAGAGCATACAAACAAAATTACATGAACCAAATCTTCTTACTTTCTTGCAATGTACACATTATTCATTTAAGACACACTAGACATGTTAATGTAAACCGTGTCAGGATTAAGAATTATTTCTAGCAATAAAGTATTAAATTGTGATTTATATTTATCTTCTTAAAAGTAGGTTTAAGGAATGCAAGGTTGAGCTTTGGTAATTTTGTATCTTTAAACATGAAAGTTCCAGAAACTTGTCACTAGAGAGCAAACTAATATTCATTAATATGTTTAAAACATTCACCCTTACACAATACCAATGTCAGCAGAATGAATGTGAAAGCCTGTCAATGAATGCTACAATATTTGTTCCAGGTACAAACTCTCTTCAAAAGTAGTAATGTCATACAGGGTCTCAGAAGGCACAGTTGTAAATGAACACAGTTTAAAGTGAACTACTGCATTACCAAGTTAACCCCTATGTTTTGTTATTGATATGAGTACCACTGATCAAATACAAAATTAAGTCAATATTATACCAGAAGACTAAAAATGCCAAAGCTGCCGGTATCTCTTGTTATATGTTGAAAAAACACTCCCATTAACATATTGTAACTTATTGTAGTCTTCAGATTTAGAGAAGCTTTGAACCAACATGTACCACAAAAGCTGATGTTACCTCAAACACTAAACTGACACATGCATTTATAAGAAAATATTTAATTTAGCCTATTTGTAACTTGGCAACAATACTAAATGCTGTTAACTAAATAGTGCTTTAAAATGTGTTTTTATATGAACAGCAATCAGTTGCAAGTTGCAATTATACATACCCTGGGCTGAGCCAATCTTTTTATTGTCTCCACTTCCGAATCATATATTACATCATGAAAAATCACAATGCGAGGTTTAAGGTATGCTTCCTCTTCTTTAACTCTTGCAAGTTTCAAAAATGGATTTCCTCTATCAGTATAGCGACATTTCAATTTAGAGCTTACAGCTATTGGCAATGTTACTTCATCCCGACAGAGCATTTCATAAATATCCCTTTCAGGAAGATCATCTTGTGGAAGTTGCCTCTTCTGCATAACTGGGAATGACTGAAAGGAATAAAATTCATATATTCAAGCAATATAAAAATAAGATGCTGATAATGCTTAAATAGCAAATGAACATGGTGTTTATAACCAGTTCCTATCTCTCTATGAACTTCCTTTTTCATTCGTTTTTTGTTCTTTTAAATTTATATCCTCCAACGTTAAGTCATATCGGACAATTAATTAGCTGGGTGAAATGATGTTCAAATGAGTCCAGAGACCATAGAGCTTAGAGTTACCTGACATTTGCCTTTCAGGATAAGGAAAAATCTTATCCAGATAACTGACCTGTCCAAGATTTGAACTCAAGATCTCTTGAACATGAGGCAGACACAGGGCAGGCCATTCCCGGCTTCCCGCGCAAAACACTGTCACTGCTGACTGAGGGGCGTGACGTCACTGAGAATACAACGCAAGATCGCTTACACGTGAATGTGCGTAATGCAATATTATGATTGCACATTATAAGATAAGATAAGGCGCTGATGCATGCAAATTCCACAACCCTTCTGATGAAATAAACGAGATGCATTTGCTTATGAGCTATTGTAGTTATTGGCTGTGTTTTTTGTCGTAACATTATGAAAACCATTGCGCTGTTGCTGAAAGCAAACATGCTTCGTATAAAACTACGAATGTGATTTTCCATTGTTTGCCTAAAGATCGAGAACTACAGCGCAAGTGGGTTTTACGCTGTAAAAGGGCTGATCCGGTTAAAGTGAATAATGCAAGGATTTGTTCCGATCACTTCCTGCCCGAAAACTACGAACGGGATTTAGAAAACGAGCTGTTAGGTTTGCCGCTGAAAAGAAAATTAAAGGGCGACGTTGTACCGTCATAAAAAATTCCTAATTGGCATGGGGATGTATTTGAGGCGGTAATAGCAAGTACCAGCAAAACCAATTTGCAGGTAATTATCAGATACACATTCCATTTATGTATTTGTTTCTCTGTGTACACTGAGTTTATTCGCTCCTTTTTTATAAGAAAAGTTTGATGCGTGGAATAATAATAATAATAATAATAATAATAATAATAATAATAATAATAATAATAATAATAATAATAATAATAATAATAATAATAATAATAATAATAATAATAATAATAATAATAATAATAATAATAATAATAATAATAATAATAATAATAATAATAATAATAATAATAATAATAATAATAATAATAATAATAATAATAATAATAATAATAATAATAATAATAATAATAATAATAATAATAATAATAAAACTGTTTTTATTAATAGGCAATATCAGCAAGAGATCGCCGGTGCGAAGTTAGGACCGTGCGAAAGAGGGCGCTGTCTATTATAGTATCTTTATCTCCCAAAAAAACAAAATTTGACCCGTTGTCCAGCACGGAGGTAGCTCCTGACCACTCTGTTGTTGCTGAAGAGGAAATAATTAGACTAAAGACTCAGATGCAAGCCCTGAAGAAAGAAAACAGTGTTTTGAAACGGCAGAACAAGGTACAGAAGTAATATTTTGTAGCTTCCATGGACAAAGTGCTGCGAAATGTAATGGAGTGATGCAAAACTTAATTTCTATAATAAGTTCCAAGTTTCCCGAAATTCATCACAAAGTGATCTCTCTTAATGTGGGGACAAGAACCTTCATTAGAATTAGGCACTTAAACAAAAGAGCGAAGGCAGAAATGATCAGGAAACTTGCAGCAAAGAAAAGTCTTCAATGGGTTGCTTCGTCATTTTCTTGAGCTACACTGATTAAGTACATATGAATAGTAACATGTTTTAAACTCTTAATACAACTGCTAGAAGGAACCTTCATTATAATACACAAGTGGATGTTTATGCCTTCCGATTTTACACGTAGCAGAGCTTAAATAACACATACTGAGGGGCTAGTGTTTAACTCTCGCGGTTGAACTGTATTCTCAGTGACGTCATGCGCGTTAGCCAATGGCACCGCGACTCTCCGGAATGGCCTACCTGATTACTCTAGTTGCCTTGAGGCAGACATGCTACCATCCACGTTACTCAGGAAGGCATTTCCTTTTTCCTCTCTATACATAGATATAATCTGATTTTGTAGTGTAAAACAACAAAAAGCTACATTCTAATTCTTGTATGTCACATATCTAGTGTTTTAAGTGAAATTTAAGAATGGTGGCTTGCTTACATTAATTTTATTTTCTTTCCTTCCTCCTGAAACAGCATTAACCAGCCAGCTTGCATTATCATTTACATATTTTCTGTTGAGCAAGTTGTTAAGGCAGCTTGCTGACTTTGGTTACATAAGCCTATTGCCATTTGGGCTTCATGCAACTATACCAGAGATAACTAATGAACTACTTGCCTCTACACAAAATAGGTCTAAGGTAAGTGATTCAATAACTCAATGTGAGCATGGTCAATGGATAATTTGTCTTTCCTAACTGAATAGAAATGTCATACAGTATAGTTCTATCACTCAAAATTAAGAGTTCTTCCATTCCCAATACAGAATGTGACACTGAGAACCACAGCAGTTAAAGAGCATCCACATATTTGCTAAAAAGAAAAAAAAAATGGGAATTTAGGTGAAACCAATAACTACACAGGTATAGCTTTGCTATCAAATGTTGGAAAAAATTTACAGGTATCTTAACAAAGGTTACAAAATTGGGTCAAGGAATATAATATACTCTTCGAGTTTCAAATGGGTTTCTGTAGGGGGAGACAAACTGCTGATCATTTAAAGTAAAAATATTAATAGACAAATGCCTAAGAAACCTATACATGGCTTTGTAGACTTAGAGAAGGCATACAATTGCATTGACTTAAAATGTTATGTTTCTTCTTTTTTTCTTATGTCCTCCCACATTAAGTCACATTGGACAATGTATGAAATGGGTGAAATAATGCTCAAATGAGCCCAGGGTCCATAGAGCTTAGAGTTACAAGGCATTCATCTTTCAGGATAATGGAAACCCCCGAAAAGAACCTTATAACTCACTATGACTGAGATTCAAACTCGGGAACTGTTGAACATGAGGCAGACACTACCATCTACCCTAGCGAGACAGGTAAGTGTAGGATAAAACATTGAGCAAGGGAGTTAGTGAACTATGGTGAACAATCTTAAAGTCCTGTATAAGGAGAATACATTTTCTGTGAGTGTAGGAGCAGAAGTGGTAGCAAAAGAAATAAATCAAAAGAAGGTGTTAAGATAAAATGTAAGGCAAGTCCTATATTATTCAATCTGTTCAGAGATGGTGTACTGAGATAGGAAAAGGCAACAATTGTTTGCCATTAATACAATGTCACAATACTTAAGTTATTATAAACGTGAATTGAGAAGATATTGACACATTGCTTCACTTACACTGTTTTTCACAGATGTTTCAAGAGCTGTTGCTCCCATCTTCAGCTGAGTCTCAACTAGTGCAAATTGTAGTGGTTTCCTCTTTCTCCGTATAGTCAGAAGAAACCACTACAATTTGCACTAGTCGAGACTCAGCTGAAGATGATAGCAACAGCTCTTAAAACATGTCCTGTGAAAAACAGTGCAACTGAAGCAATGTGTCAATATCTTCTCAGTTCACTTTTATATTAACTTGTGCTTCACTGTCTCTATAGTTCTTTCAATTTCAATTTTTATACTTTGAATTAAGTTATTATTTGCACATGATTTAGTTGTAATATCTATTTCAACAATTGGTCTTAAGCAATCCTTGCAACAAATAGATAAGTTTTGCAATGAATGAAACTTCGCAGTAAATCAGGAGATACTCAAATTAGTTTTTCAGAAAGGGATAAAATTGAACAAATACAGAGAGTAGAAAAATAAATAAAGAATATAAAGTGGTTTCAGAGTTGAAATAGCCAACTACAATGAGTTTTTTCAATTATTTTTGGATATTAGTGTCATTAAATTCTTCCAAACATGCACAAATAAATAAATAGTGTGTATATATTTAACAGTCAAACATTGTTGGGGGAGAAAACTGGCAGAAACAGCAGAAATTAGCTTTGGCAATAGTGAAAGGAGCATTGATGCAGTTAGAGGATATAATATAAAATGGCAGATATAAAGATAAGATACTTCTATTTATCCTTTCAATACAGTGATTTCAAGGACACGTCAAAATCAACTGTACAAAATTTCCAATTTTATATACGTATATACATAGTTTTATCTTCTTACATGTCAACTAGCTAGAAAAAATATATAATACGGTTGTCGAAGCAAAAATACTATATTGAAATGAAACTTTTAAACTTCTGAAGTCTGTTTAAAATTCCATTCTACATTTTTTAATGTTATTTTTTGTTGCTATCGATATTTCATTACACCAATGGATATATTTGTTACTCTATTTGCCAAGCCACATCAAGGTTATGATCAGTGAAGAAATAATTGTACAAATCACGTGCATACTTTTAGAATGTTTACTGCAGCAAATCCAATGTTTATAATCAACAATTATCAGATAATTGAAGCAATTCTTAAATAAAATCAATACCTCATCATTAGGGACATTTTCTTCTCCATCATCTCCACGCTTTTGTTCTTTGGCTTCCTTTTCTATGTCTGCTAAGTAATAAACTCTATTCCCTAGTGCTCTCTGATGATTAGGAACAATTTCAAGCAACTCATTTGTTAACTTCAATGCTCTATGAACATTTCCTGAAAAAAAAAGTATGTGTTCATTGAGGTCACATTAAAAATCCTTGCAGCTTATCCAATAAGCACACTTTATAACTACAATTAGTTGCAAAAAAAAGTAGAAGATAAAAGCAAAGACGAGGGCCAATGTATTAAAAAAAATTCAGAAGTATTAAGAAGCTTGGCAAGTCCAGTTTTTATTACATAATATGGACAAAATAGAGATTTTTCTAAAATGTTAACTGAGCCATATGGAACAAAATGCCATACATTTTATAACACTGATGACATATAACATGAATAGCTCGCTCACATAGGCAATAATACCACATTGGCCCAGCTATTTTCATCATATAGGAATAGAATAGAATTTACTTATACAACCTGCTATTTACAATATTTTATCTACATTACATACATATTTTCTTAACCTATTTGTATAAATTGCTTGGTGCCATCTTTTACCCTATCTAGCTCAGCCTGCTTGGCATCGAGGCCTTCTAGCATCGCTGAGTAGCATAGTCACCTTCCATCATCTAATCTAGTTTGCTATCGGTCTCCCCTTGTTGTCCCAGCATATTTTCTTTTCCAGTCTTTACTTTTCTCATCCACTTCTCTTTAACTTTCCAAAACAGGTTCCCCACCAGTAGATAATTTGACAAAGAAGTTCATAGTTCCACCACCAGAGAGAGAGCAGACAACAACAGATGCCAGTTGGAAAGAGATTGAAAATGGAGGCGAATGTCTTTGAAACTAGTCTCTCATAAATATAAACAAGTAAGTGACGAGTATTAATAAACCAACTACAAATATCGAGATTTAACTGTATTGGAACACCACAGTGAAGCAAAATAATTATTAATTTTTAGATGAGTCGTATTTATTACACATCTGCTTCACTTTCGTACCTATTTGACATGTTTCGCAAATCATCGTTTGCATTTTCTGCTCTTATGCGACTAAAGCTTGATCCAGTGGTGTGGGTAATTCTGGAGTTGCTGCTGCCATCTCTTGATTTAGTGATGAACTTAAATGTGGGATTCTCTTCTGGCGGGATTTCAAAGTTCATTAGTTGGTTTTTATGCTTTTCTATGTATATTCTCTCCCATATGACGAGTTCACTATGTTTTTGTACGCATTTTAGTAATTCTGTGCTATCTTCAATTTCACGATTTTCAGACCAGAAATGAGCTGCTATTGCGGACTTATCAATATTTTTGTATCTTAAGTGCCTGAAGTGTTCTTTCTTTCTAGTGCCTATGTTTCTTTTTGTTCTCCCTATGTAAATTTTTTCACAGTCTTTACACTTAATCTTGTAAATGCCTGACTTTTCCTCTGGTTTTATCTTATCAGAGGAAAAGTCAGGCATTTACAAGATTAAGTGTAAAGACTGCGAAAAAATTTACATAGGGAGAACAAAAAGAAACATAGGCACTAGAAAGAAAGAACACTTCAGGCACTTAAGATACAAAAATATTGATAAGTCCGCAATAGCAGCTCATTTCTGGTCTGAAAATCATGAAATTGAAGATAGCACAGAATTACTAAAATACGTACAAAAACATAGTGAACTCGTCATATGGGAGAGAATATACATAGAAAAGCATAAAAACCAACTAATGAACTTTGAAATCCCGCTAGAAGAGAATCCCACATTTAAGTTCATCACTAAATCAACAGATGGCAGCAGCAACTCCAGAATTACCCACACCACTGGATCAAGCTTTAGTCGCATAAGAGCAGAAGATGCAAACGATGATTTGCGAAACATGTCAAATAGGTACGAAAGTGAAGCAGATGTGTAATAAATACGACTCATCTAAAAATTAACAACTACAAATAGTTTCTGAGGTTCCCCATATTTCCATTTCTACTTTCATTTTACCCTGTAACCATTTTTATGGCTATCAACTCACTTTGCAGCTTTTCCCATTTCTTCTCCCATACTTTGTCTCCATACTGCTCTTTGCACTCTGTCAGAATATGAACTGTATACTTTTGTTTCTCCACATAATTCACATACTCCTATCCTGCTACTTCTTAGTCCTCTTAAGAACACTGATCCTGTTCTTATTCAAGCCATTCCTTTTCCTCCCCTGTCTGTTACATTGGTCTACATACCTTTCTCTTCCCCATTCTCTCTTTATTATCCTATAAAACTTAAATGATTTTCTCTTTTCTAACCTCCCCATATTTGTCTTTCTATATCCTCCATTCTGTTTTTTTTTTTTTTTTTTTGTAATTAACGTCCTCCAACATTTAGTCATATCGGACGATGAATGAAATGGGTGAAATGATGCCCAATGCGTCCGGGGTCCATGGAGCTTTGAGTTACCCGACATTCGTCTATCAGGATAAGGGAAAACCCCGGAAAAAACCTTATCCAGGTAATTCACCCTGACCGAGAATCGAACTCGGGACCTCTTGAACGTGAGGCAGACATGCTACCATCTACGCTACCAAGGCAGGCCATTCTGGTTCTGACTGTTTTCCAAAAACCAGTTACATTCCCATTTCTTCCAGTTTTTCTCTGCCTCTGACAAGCAACTCTTGCTGCACGCACGCCGCACACATATACAATATTTATATAGAACTATTCCATTTATTTATTTCAAATGAATGGTAACCAAAACTAATTAGACCTTAAATGTAGGGTTCTTTAAGTGATTATCCACCCCCTTGCATAACACCTAACTCAACATATCATTCTATATTACAGATAGTTCACTGAAGGACAATATTATCAATACCTTTATGGTTTCAGGCCATTCACATTATGTTGGTAAGGTGCAAATAACTGTCTTTTTAGTAAACCTATAGGAAAAGGTTAACTCTGTGTTGTCAAATCAGGGGATCTTGGTGGCCAAAAATTCTTGGAGAATATCTGGTTGCCAAAGAAAGTATCAACTAGCACCATTGATTAATTTGATATACAGCATGTAGCACACACTTCGTTGAAAATACCCATGACCCAGCTTCAACTCCATCAAAATCTGTCCATGATCTGCAGTGGTCAAAGTCTGCTCAAAAAAAGATTGGTCCCATTATTCTCTGTGTGAATGTTGTGCACCAAACCCTAACTAGGTATACAGCTGATTCTTAAATGAAATTTTATTAGAATTTTGGATACGCCAATAATGTGAATTGTCCAAGTTCAGGTTCACATGGCAGCATAAATGGAACCATGCTTCATCTGTGAGCCTTCTGATGGACAGTATGCCTGGATTTTGAACAGAAAATTGCTGAAACCAAACGGCAATACTTCACCGTTTCATCCGTATCTGGTTCTTTCAGCTGATGGACAATTGCAACCCTATGTAGTTTTAGAGGAGTATTTTTCACAGGTATTAGTAGGTAGAATTACTTGGTCTCCAGGAACAAACATCTTGATGACTTACAGCATGATAGCTTCAGTCACACAAACAGTCTGGATGAATAGTGTTTGCCTTTTTTCTTATGCACCTGAAATCTGTACATTGTATTTTCACAGTAGTTAAAAATAACAGCTGTGAGACATAAAAGCCAACAATAAGGAATAAATAATACATATTTGTGTATATCAGGAGAGAAAATAAGAACTCCTAAATATCACGCTTAATCTGAACCTTAACTCAGGACATTGGTTGAATTTCCAGCCAAAGGAGAGCAGGACGGAGGGATGGAGCGACAGAAGGGAGGAAGAAATATGTTCATTCTCTATAATCACATTGTATTTGCATTCTAACTTTCATGGATGTCTATTAGGTGGAAGCGGGATTTTGAAGGGTGTCTTGAAAAATTAATAAGCACATTTTTTTCAAATCTCACCTACAGGAGTAGACCTCTGGGAGGTGGAAAATTTAGAGAAGAGATTTTTCAACAAACTGAATGTCTTTGATGAACTGTTAAAACAACTTTTTGTTGCAACCTGTTCTCTTATAAAAACTGATTTTTTTTTTTTTTTTTTTTTTTTTTTTTTTTTTTTTTTTTTTTTGTTTTAGTAAATATTTTTTACCCTTTGATACATAAATTCTTGATTTTTAATCCACAAAAAATAAATAAATTTAACTTATAAGCAAATAAAAATCCATTCCCTAATAATGACAGCACAATTACTGTTATCAGTGATGTAACAAAGACATACGAAAGCACCCGAACAGTAAATCCAACTCAGGTAACTATGTTTGCTGACAACACAAATGTTATAATAAAGGGAAATGAAAATGCAAAACACATAACCAGTAAAATTGAAACTTGGTTTGCTGAAAACAAATTGCTTATTAATACAAACAAATCTTCAGCAATATCATTTCGCCACAAACAAAATAAAAATGTTGGCAAACCTGACATCAAGTTGTATGGTGCATGTGTCTCTTATGAGACAGAAGCAAATTTTCTGGGAGTATGGGTAGATCGGCATTTAGACTGGGAAGCACACATAAAAAATCTAGTAATAAAGTTAAATAAATTCTACTTCTCGTTAAGAGTAATAAAAAATGAGTTGAATGCAAGTGACATGAGAACCTTATATTTTGCATATGCAGAAAGTCTAATGAGGTATGGCATTATATTTTGGGGGGATAGTAAAGACAGTCACTTGGTTTTTAAAGTACAAAAAAGGATTGTTAGATGTCTAATGTCAGGAAAAAAATATGACTCCTGCAGGAACTTCTTTAAGGAATTGGAAATCTTGACTCTGCCCAGTCTGTACATATGTTTGCCATGTTATACAAAACAAAACCTTGAAAATTTCACCACAAATAATCAAATACATCATCATAACACCAGAAGTAAAACAGACTTAAGAACAATAACACATAGAACTACACTTTATTCCAAAGGAGTTAGATATTCAGCAGTCACTCTGTATAATAAACTACCGGCCAATCTGAAAAACATAAAATCCATGCGCTGTTTCAAGCTATCGTTGAAAGAAATTTTATTAAGCGATTCATATTATGATATAAGTAAATTTCTAGATACACTGTAGCTGGCCATATAATTGTATATATTTGTGATACATTTTAAATGCTTTGTAGCTGTAGAGTCATGCAAGTGTATATATTTATGAGTTCATGCTTAGATCTTTACTACTAAATTGCATTTACTGTTAATGAGCCATTCTTTATCATAATTCTATGCTTAAGCCTCAACACCTGTGAACTCGTCCATTTTTTGTTCTGCACAGCGCAAAATATGTAGTCAAGAATGTTTGTCCTTTTTAATTAAGAAATTAAGAACATTCAAGAAAACTGAATGTCCTGACTTTTCACACAAAAATCATAATTTACCTTGCATGTAAGTTGAAAATGCCAGATATTCCAGAATATCTGATTTTGTGGTGGTCTTGTTACGTTCCTCCTCATGACGCTGCAATGCTTCTGTCATCCAGAGCACTGTATGATAGAAGTCTCCATTATTGTAAGATTGGCGCCCAAGTTCAAAACAATCGCCAGCTGAAAATAATGCAAGATAATAGTACCATATTTCCTTTCAAAATATTTTATAACTTTTGATGTTTTATATGTTGCTGTGTCTGCACATGACATGCTACTGCCACTATGCCAACACTGTCCAATGTTCAAACTCTGCTCGAGAGAAATGCAATTTATACTTTGCATAACACATGTTTCAAGATTTAAGCGAATACTCTACAAAATCATTGCTGACATATACATATTTACTATTAGGAGCTCTTCCCAGAAACAAACTTAGAAGTATCCTCTTCTGAGACTCAATTTCATCAAATTTTGAAATTTTTCTCCTAGGAGGAACGGAGTGGTAGTAGTAACCTACCTTGATATTACCTTACACCACAGTGTCTTTAAACTAACATTAATTCATCTTAAGTTAATTGATGGAAATTAATAATAATGGTTTAATGATGGAGCCTGGGACTCAAGTACTTACAATAGTAAGTCGACACAAACTTTTTTTTTTTTTTTTTGTAATTTACGTCCTCCAACGTTAAGTCATATCGGACAATGAATGGAATGGGTGAAATGATGCTCAAATGAGCCCAGGGTCCATAGAGCTTAGAGTTACCCGACATTCGTCTTTCAGGATAAGGGAAAATCCCGAAAAAAACCTTATCCAGGTAACTCACCTTGACCGAGATTCGAACTCTGGACCTCTTGAACATGAGGCAGACACTCTACCACCACGCTACCGAGGTGGGCCCACAAACGGTGTGTATCTCAAATACGAGGACCCCTAGCGGTTTACTGGAAAACATATGAGTCAATTGGAGTTTAATGTCATGATGGCATGTTGGCAATGGTAGCTCAAAGTTTAAGAGCGACTGGACGGAAACCAGGAGATCCGTAGTTCAAATCCTGGCCATGGCATTGAATTTTTCAGGTTGACTATCTATCAATTCATCTGTTTTTACGTTAATTTTTTCTGATCTAAGATCTAACAATCACTATATCAATCATGTTTTCACAACATACCATAGAGTTATCTTGAGGTGGCAGCTGAGTAAAGATGCACACTAAATGAATTAGTCTATTACTGCACCTGGGAGCAGAGTGGGGAGCAGTTCTACATGCAGAGCAGTTAATGCATGCACCATCAATGGCTCCACATGTAGAAATCATTCTCATTCTCCTTCTAGGTGTGGTAATAGACTAATTCATGAAGTGTGCATCTTTACTCAGCTGCCAACTCAAGATAATTGCACTATACATAGTCACTGCATGGTCATATTCTACTCGTATTTCTGAAGGAATGGTTTTAAGTTCTCGTTTACATCCAAAATTTCTTTCTGCCTCTTACAGTTTCACCTGTATTGTAATGCACATTTTCTAACTTGAATAACTTTTAGGTGCAAAAGGGCATAAATAATTAAACTCTGTAACTCATCATGTCAAACTTGAAGTACTCAATGTGCATCTGTGTAGCACTCGTAACTTTCAAATTGACATTCCAGTATTCCAGTATTGAAATTCCTGTTGAAAGGAGTAGTGGGAGTAGGGTTAGGAGCGCACAACTTCTAAGGTTATCAGTGCACAAAGGAGACATTGTTGAAAGCAGACATTACTATATTTGTAAAGCACAATATAAGATGTAGGAGCACACTTGGCACTACTTAAATTGTTAAGTACAATTACAACACTGCATAGCAGAACAGATGATGGCAGAACATATATTTATAGACTAAATGCCATTCCATGTATGACAATGTAATAAGTCTCAAAGGAAGTTCTGTTCCAAAAGATGTGTGATTTTTGCTCACTATGCACAGTGACATCAGGGCCACAGCTCACATTCCACTATGTGAAGGGCATGACCATAATATCGAACATGAAATGTTTCTATATTTCCTGAGGTTCTCACAGCCGGTGTCAAGAACACAGTTATCTTCCAGGTTTGCAGGCCATGGTTCAGTAGGATTGGAATATCCCGACGTTTTGCCAATGACTGCACTTGGCATCTTCAAAAGGAGCTAGTCAGCTCGAATGAATCAATAGTGGCTGGCATGCTCACTGCAGGTGAGTAGAGCTTGCCATCCAGCTTGAACGCTCAATGGCCCAGGTTTTCTGAGTTCTGTCTCAGGAGTTTGCTTTTTTATTCTCCTTTCCAGCACTGGCATCCAAAGATTGTGCATGCAAACAGTTTCTTCCCTTTGATTGAAATTGTTCTGCTGCTTGAAAATTTTGATTTACTTCCCGCATCAGAACAATTTCAATAGAAAGGAAGAAGTCCTCCTATACACAAGTGCTGGAAAGGAGAATAGAAAAGCAAACTCCTGAGACAGCCCTCCAAAGACCCGGACCAATGAGCACTCAAGCTGGATGGCAAGCTTCACTCAGTTGCAGTATATAAGAGAGTGCCAGCCAATACCAATTCATTTGAGCTGACTAGCACAGATCACTCTTCTTGAAGATGCCAAGTGCGTCCTTGGCAAAATGTCGGGATATTCCAATCCTACTGGACCACAGCCTATAACCCAGAAGATAACTCAGTTCTTCTGTTCTTCATTTCTTTTGTAATGAAAAGTCTGAAGTTAAAAATGTCTGCTTACACCAAAGCATTTTTCTACTAATCTACAAGTTAAAGTGATATACACTTTTTCAGCGTACTTGCTGAGATCTCCTTCCAGATTTAAGGATCCATCTACACCCTTTACACAAGTATATACAACTTACCTGATAGTTCAGTGCTGTATTGAATACCGTTCAATTCTCCTCTTGCAACTGATGCAGTATCCAGCTTATAAGTATCCTGTAAGCGCATGAGTGCTACTGCCGCACCATTTAAATCTTCATCTGAAGGAAATTTTAAAACTGACCTGTAGCTTGATATATTCTGAACAAAACCTGAAAGATAATTTTAAAAAATGTTAAATAATGATGAGAGATTTGTCAAATTAGAAAAATGACAAATTACACAAATATGTGTACTTCTATATTGTTGGGGTTTGGTGACAAACTAATGGAAAAATACATATTGAAGCACAGCACTCCACAGGTAATGCCTCTGCCAGGACATGCCCACAAATCTTTGTTTCACCAAGACAGGATGCCCAAGCGCACAAACTTGTTTCATCAATGTATTTTAGGAGCATGTATTATTTTCAGATATTGTATCTTTAATTTCATTGCAATGTTGCAGCTAATACTTAAAGCTTCCTGTGAACCAGTCAGACCAATGTCAGACTGCTATGCAGTGGTGTGACACAAGCCCTACCCACATGAAGAAGGTTATATATATGGGGATGGTTGGCCAGCATTTTTCATACAGTTCCTGAAGGCCAAGGAGCTTGGAATGGCCGAAAGCTTGAATTTAGTTATTTTGACAAGGCTTATCACCCATGAAGCTTTAATTAATAACACTTGACTTGAAAGTTTTAAGTCTAATATAAATGTTGCAGGTAGTTCAATTCAACTCTTCTACTTAACCACAATATGTGTTTAGTTAGTTGAAAATCACGGATTGAAATAAGCAGCAAGTATCTTGTAATCTTAAATATTAAGATAAACAGCCTAGAATTGTTCAACATTACATACTTTCCATGGAAAATTTGTATAACTTTTCATGACTTCATACAACAATTGTGTACAGAATTTGTAAATATGTACATAAGAATAAAGCATGGTTCCACTGACAAGTATGCAAAAATGTATTAGACAAAAGCTTTATTGCTGAAATACAGTAAACCTTCTGTCACTTTAAAAGTAACCAAAGGTTACACAAATATAAATATTGGTAACAAAAAAAAACTTCACTGTAGCTAGTTTCATTTTCTACATAATCAAAGGTTGCTTTAGTGTGACACAAGATACTGTTGCTAGCAGTCTTCATCTGTCGTTCTGAAGAGTCATTGCAGTTTTTCTGCACTGTGCCAGAAAAAAAGGACAATTTCAATATCTTTAATTATAACACCCTCTCAGAACGATGAACTCCTGCTGCTGAATAGTTTTGCATCTTCATAAAATGTTCCTGGAAAACTGAGACAGCTCAATTGATATATTCCCATTGTTATTGAAAAGTTGTTTTAGCTGATCTATTGAATGGAAATGATTTGCATGCACTCCTGTCTTTCACAATTATACACAGTTGTAAGTTTTAGGGATTTATATTAAGGGATCTAAGAAGCCACAACTTTTATTCACTATTTGATAGTAAAATATTGAATGAATCATCTCCACAGAAGCACCTGCTTTATATGTAATACACAATACATGTCATTACACTGTTCTATCAATTCAGCAAAAAATGGGGCCAATATCAGTCATTGACCACTTTGCCAAAATATACTGGGTCAATTCTACATGGATGGATTTGCACACCAAAATTCATTTTTAAGGAGACCTTCAAAATTTTATTTGGATTTTTTTATTTATTAAAATATAAAATTTTTTTCCCTTGTTTTTGCCATTTTTTACTTTTACATTGCTTTAGTGTTCTGTTTTTCTGTATTTTTACACATATACACAGTACACACAAACACCAATGACCAAGGAGGGACTCAAACCTGCAAATCTCTACATGTCAGAATTGCAGACAGACACACTCTAGTGAGTACAGCTATGGGGGCCAGCTCAACAGTGACTATTATGGGTGTTAACATATTCACCAGAGTGAAACCATACCTGATCATTACAGAAAATTGAACCAGGAACAATATATTCATCGTGAACTGCCTGCTGAAATATTCCACAAAAATAAAGAAAAGAAAACATACCTATTATTAATTGAAAAACCTATTTGTAGTCGGATTTTTGACACTTTGTCACTTACATTTTTATATTATTGAAGGACTAATTTTGGGAGTCACTACTTCCATTTTCAACCTCTATTCAATTCACGTCTGTTGTCTGCTTTATTCTCTCTGGTGGCAAACTATGAACCTCTTTATCAAATTATCAACTGGTGGGAATTCAAAGTTAATTACTCGATACTTATTTTTCCATATAAATATGTTCTTCCACGTCAGTTTATTTAGACTTATAGTAATTTTAGATTTGGATCAATGTCATGGTTTTTGTTCCAAAAATGAAATGCTACTGCTGACTTATCTTCTTGTTTCAATTTTGTTTCTAAAGTGCGCTATGACTCTGGTTTTTAGGTTTCTTTTAGCTTGACCTAAGTAGCAGTTTTTACAATCCAACAACTTATTTGATATATTCTGGATCTATTAATTGGTGGAGTTCATCTTTTGTTTTTGAATTTAACAGTGTTAATACTTAGCATACATTTGTAGGTGCCAAGATGATATTTTGTTCTTTAAAGATCTTTTTGAATTTATTAAATGTTTTTGGGTGACACATAAACCCATTTAATGTGCTGTTGCTTTCTTTTTCTTTAGTGAAAGTGGTGTATTCCTTAATGGTTTTCTTCAGTTTAGCCTTTTTAATTTTTTTAAATACGAGACTTTGGTTGTATCCATTTTCTTCTCCTATGTGAAGTATGGCTTTTTGTTTCTTGTAGTACTCTGCTTTATCTATTGGTATGTTAACTAGTCTGTGTGTAAAACTGTTTATTATTGCATTATGTTATAGCTATGATGTTTTATTTAATTTTCTGACTGTGTTTGCTACCTGTAAATGCCAAGTTTCATATTTCTGTCATTTCGATATTTAGGTTCAAGAAATTAGTGAATAATATGTTCGCTTCATTATTAATAGCTTCAATTTTACTTTTATTCACTTCTTCTATTTTGCACATACTTGTGCTTTACTGTCATTATGCCTCACTTTAACAAATGTTAAGTATTACTTTATCCTATACTCAAACTTCATTATTATTAGCAAATAATCTTTAAACATGCCTTCAGACCATGTTCAAAGATAATTAGTTTGGCTTAATAGTAAAGTCTGAGGGTTAGATCCATTCATTTGTTACTCAAGCATTATGACATTCCACTGTTTTCTAAATAAGCTGATTTTTATATCTTTTGAAGTAATTATCCATAATATATAACCCAATATGTAACTACTACGCCAAGAATAACTAGCACAGAAGAATATGCTGACTAGAGTCATGAATTCAACTTAATATAATCAATAAGGGACAAAATTAACTTAAATTCATCTGAGTGACAAAACATGCTGAATGAACTATCACATTTATGTGACAAACAGTGTATAGACACCAAAATCCTATGCCACTGTATGTATCCTCAAACTTAGTCCTACCACTAACATGTACAATTGAGTAACAGCCTCTATTTTGCTAATCATCTTTTGAATTTACTTGCCTAATACTTCTTTAGCATTACGATTTATTGTTTTATACCAAATTCATTCTAATTCATATTCTTTATAACACATTTGCATAAAAGACCAATTTATATTGCATGCAGTTTGCAAGGCATTATTTAAAGTTATGGCTGGAAGAAATCTTGATAATATCCCATGTGAGATTCAAAGAATAGATTAAACCAACAGCGGATGAAACATTAATGAAACAATTGAAAGATACAAAGATACATGCATAAAAAGCAAGTACTTTCTTAAAGTTTGCACATTTGCTTATAACTGCTTTCGGTGATCATACACTCAGTTTGCGCAATATCATGTATTAGGCTATTCATTGGTTACCATGCATGGTTTGGTGCTGCTTGACATTGTGCTCTCCTTAGTACTTCTGGTTAAATGGATTATATCATCATCTATGGTGGGAATTTCCAAATTCATCACTTCTTCATTCCTGAGGTAAACATGTTTCCAAAAGTGCTTAGTTCCAAAGGTTTTTTGACATGTTTCAACAATTTTATCTCTGATTTTATGTTATAACTTAAACATCAAAAACTATGTGCCAGAGCAAACTCGTCCATATATTTGAATTTGATGCTTCTACAACGTACTTTCATTCTGACTTCCAGACTTGTTTTTGTTTTCCAATGTATACTTTATCAGTTTTGCCATTCCAGTTGGTAAATTCTGGATAACTTGGTTTTAGTTATGTTGTTTTTGAGTAGTGGTTCAATAGGTTTCTAATGTTTTATTGTGCTAATTTAATGTCAACTTCCTCGAAAGCAAGTTCAAGAGGTTTCTGATTTTATAATAATTTTTAATGGGGTAGCACAATTTCAAGCGGCCATAGAAATACCAATCGACCACATAACTGATGATAGGGGTTTTATGGTTCCCTGAAATTAGACTTCAATAAACGAGAGAAAAGCACTTAAGTAATTTGTTGATTAATCCCAACATTAATCATAATTTGACTTTACTATATACTGTACTTACAAATTAATACATCAATATTAATCCACATAATATATTTTCAAATATCATCTTTAACATCACACTCAGTTTCATACTAACCTTTACCAACATCATCCACCATTAATGATTCAACCTCTTTCCAGTCTGTTGTAAGTCTTTTGACAAGCAAGTAAGCATTGATTGGGTTTGAAAGGTACCCTTGAACATCCCTACTTGCTTCAAAATGCTCCCTGGCATATTCAGCTGCATGCCTGAAAGACAAATTTACAAATATGTGTACTGTGTGATAGGTCTGAATATACAAAACTAACAAGTAATCAAACAAGTCCTGAACAACTAATTGAAATTACGATTGCCCACCTCGGTAGCGTGGTGGTAGCATGTCTGCCTCACGTTCAAGAGGTCCCAAGTTCGAATCTCGGTCAGGATGAGTTACCTGGATAAGGTTTTTCCGGGGTTTTCCCTTATCCTTCAAGATGAATGTCGGGTAACTCTAAGCTCTATGGACCCTGGGCTCATTTGAGCATCATTTCACCCCTTTCATTCATCGTCCAATATGACTTGACATTGGAGGACGTAAATTACAAAAAAGAAATTACGATTAAAAGTATTGTTAAAAGCGCAGCTAATTTCATATTAAACTTAGTCATGTTTTATAAAAACTTAAAACTCATTAAAATTTGTAAGCTTTCACGGCCGGTGTCAGTATAATTTGAAGTATTAACCGGGCTTGTGGGCCGTGGTCTACAGGGCTCCTTCTTCATCTTCCCAGATGTTTTGTAGAGACGAGCCCAGTAGACCACGGCCAACAAGCCCAGTTAATACTTTATATTATACTTAAAACTTAATTCATTGAAATGAAGTTTTAAGTTTTAATAAAACAACTAAGTCTTTTAATAATTTGAATAACTGATTAAGATATGCTACAGGAATGACAAATAAAGGCCTGTGTAAAGCATAGCAAGAATTAAACATATTCCACACTATGCCCAACAAATTAGAGGAATAGATTTCCAATTTAGCACACAAATATAGATCAATAAATCTGTTAGTAATATCTAAGCCACCGTTGCATATTTAAACCACTAACACTTTCAATCAAGCATACTTTAATTCTCGTACAAGAATACCTTGCATTTGTCTAATCTTAAATAACCTCTTTCAACTCCCAACATTAATTTGTTCTAGCTTTTGTTATCTCATTTTAATATTCATCAGAAATAAAACATCTTGCTGGAACAAATAAAAACTTACAGCTACAGAGAGCATTCACACTCCAAGAAGATTACATAAAAACTGTAATTGCTTATTAAACTGAATGCAAGTAATACAACTGCAATACTACTTGGTAAAACAAGGGTGTAGAAGTTCTTGACCTGACCAAGAAAATATAAGATTTAAGAAAAATGCTGTTTTTTTATTTATTTCTCAAAATAATCACCTTGTAAATTAACACATTTAGTCCAAAGTTTCCACCTTTTAAAGTGGCCTTAATAAAATGAAATTTGTCCAAACTTATAAAATAAATACCTATCTAAGCTTCGACTAATCTGAATCTTGGATTGGATTATGATACAAAAGGGATTCAGCACTGCAACCTATCTTGATCTATTGTACCTTGCCCCAAGTAAGGCATCCCCGGGAGGAAGGATGAGGCGAGAGGAGGCAGAGGGCTGCCATCCCAAGGAGCCATGACAGTGCAGAAGGTAGGGTTCCTACACTTTACCAGCACAACCAACAGCTCACCCAAATGTGATCCGCAAACACCCCAGATCGGGCTCAAAGAACAGAGACCACCCTACTGGAGGAGGAAGTATTACTAAGAGCATATCATCCTGCCATGCACCGCCGAGACACCCACCGACATTTCTAACCTGAATTAGACCACCTGAGGAGAGACGATGTGAAATGATATTGGAGGGACAGAAAATTCGAGGAATGTAATTGACATGGCCTGGCAACCTGGGAAACCCCCCCCCCTCCCTAAAAACCCATTTGCCAGGTCAGCCATGGTAATCAAATCCAGGCCTCCCAAATGCGAGCCACAGACAAAACTGCCTGAGCCATCCCGATCGGTAACCTGAATCTTGGTCCATTTAGCCATTTCATCATGTATGAGAACAAAAAGTAATTACTGGGAGCTAAATTGTGAATATGGCAGATATGGAAGCATTTGAAAGATAGTCATTCAGTTTTTCAGCAGCAGTCCCAAGCATATGTAAACGTACATGGAACAATTAGAAAATTAACATCTGACTCGGTAAAACAATGGAAAAAAAAAAACCAATATGAAAATTTCAACAAAATCAATAACATTAAATTACCTCAAGGATTGCCCAGAATCCAGTAGTAATACCAGATCTACCTAGGAAATCAGCAGTTGCAGCCTTCCAATTATTAAGAGGACTTGATTGTATGGCTAAACATTTACATAGAATCGGAATATACGAGTCCCCAGTTTGTCCACTATGCAGTCTAAATGAAGAAATGGATTATAATCATCTTCATAAATGTATATCAGTTCACAATATAAAGAATGATTATGAAAAATGTTGGGAGTATTCATTGTCAACCGTTGGGTATTAGAAAACTACAATTTCCATTTGTGCGAACTGAAATTTTTATCACAAAATACTTAGTTAACATAAAATCACATATAAAGTTTCAATTCAATTTGTTTCTGCAATATTAATTTTTGTCCTGAACTTAATAAATTTAATGTTTAATAGTGTTTTACATCCTACTAAGGATTTAATTTTGGCTTTAAAAGAACACAATGAAACCCCATCGGAGTTTTTTTTTTTTTTTTTAATTTAAATGAAGCTGTGCTAGAAAAGGATAAGCTCTTTGTATTTTGGCATTTTAGATTATATAAATATCAGGCTATGAAAATATTTAATAAAAAATAACATTATAAGATTTTAAAAATGGCTGAGTCTCTTAACCCTTTCACCGATATGGACGTCATATGACGTCCAAGTTAAAATGCCCCAATCCGATATGGACGTGTATAGACGTCCTGCGCATACATGCATTTAATGCTCATTTAACGCAAATTATTTTAATCTTGCTATTTTACAATACATTTAAATTAGTTCTATAAGGAATGTAAACGTACCCTTAAAGGTTTCTTTTTGAATTGTACACCTCCAAAACTAGGTAAACACCCAAGGGCACATCTGCAGATTCACACCAAGTAATATTGGTTTCCTTGCAAACTTCTTTTTCGCAACACACTACACATTTTCGAAATGGTTGCGACTTTTTCAGTTGTGGGTGGTATCCTTTTAGGAAAGTGTTTTCTCTCAAGTATGAGGGGTGATGTCGTGGTGAATTTCCTAGCCCTAGTATAAAGAGGCCTCTGAGCATAATACTCAATTAGGTTACGAGCTCATTATATGCGCAAGTACAGGTAGATGAATGTCTTGCATGAATTTACAGTTCTGAAAATTACTAAACAACTGTGCATAGTTACATCCAGTGGTATAAAAATACTTTTTTTTTTTTTTACCATTTAACTGTTTTCTGTAAAGAGGGATAGCTAGCAATAGCTGATCCGCATCACCCATATTTGACCCGCCATTTCCCCAAACAATGGAGTAGCTAGCATGCCATCTGTAGACCAGCACACGTCACTGCTACGTATGTACTAAAGATCTCCTTCATAATCGTACAACAAATCTTCCAGATTTTCTACAGTAATATCAGAAGCCTGTATTCATCATACCCAAGCTAATTTATTTGCTACATTACGGGGATAAGCCATGGTTAACATTGAAATTTAACAATTTCAAATGTGCCATTCATTTAGCGCTTGATAGCTACAAGAAATCACACTGAACACAAAGAGATTATAAATAACTAAAATACAGAGCAAAAACAGCTGCATAGGGATACTAGAAACCTTGGTTGAGAAACACTGTAATAACAGATGCTGACAGAGAGTTTTCTTTCCAGTGTGTGTGTGTAACACAATATATTCTCGTAAGATTATCACTTGGTATAGCATAAATAAACTAAACTTGAACCGGAGAGGTTGCTTGCGTAGCTATACATACATACATACATTGGCTGGTATACACACAAAACAAAATGATTCAAATATTAGGCGCATTCGGCACAAAGAATGGCTTTTGCTACAGTGAAACAAAGTAGTGAAATTTCAACAATTTATTAATATTGTGACTTTGTGGGTTCGTGAAATGAAAAGTCCAATTTCACCGCTCAAAACTGTTCTTTATTTCCACCGACTTACAGTTAAACACTTGCCAATTACGCAGAATTGCATACTGCACACAATTACAATTCACCAGTTCGTCCGTTACAATTTCACTTGTACTCGCGATTACATCAACTCCGATACTCATACACAGTTACGTACAGTCTTCCGTTGCACAATCTTTTCGTTCATTAACACGTCACTGACTAACACTGCCTTCTTACACCAAGAACTGTCACTCACTCACACACTAACTGACTAACTGACTTCACTTCGCTCCGGCAGCCCCTTTTTATAGGAATATCGCAGCCTTCTGGCTTTCACAGGAAGGTTCCAGTAGATGAAGGATCCCGTAATTTCCAGAACACAGGTGAAAGAGAAACAGACCGCACAATCATGTTTTTTTCCCCCAGCCATCCCTGTCACCACTATAAGACGGACGAGGGGGAGGCGTGGCTAACACGGACCTCCCTTGCTTTTCGCTCTCAGCTGCTCCTATAGGGTGTTCCAACGCTCGCGTGACAATATAGTCTCTACTTCATTGTTACTGTAGATTTATACTGCCTTTAATAAGTTTTAAACCAGTTTTTGTTTCGTTTAAATAACTTAATAAATACGGAAGATACGAAATTGTATTTATGATGCATTTTTACAGCATTTAACAATTTAAATGTCCTGTTCTGTTTATTGGGTATCCGTTTCCGGCCCCTGAAGGGTTTAAATGGCAATCGGCGAAGCGGTTAAGAAATCATTCCTAAAGTTTCACTGAAAATTAGAACATACAGTCGCACATTTTGACATGTGGACCATTTTAAGTAATTACACATAAAGGAGAAAAAGTTTTCATAAAAATGACATATAAAATTGGAATAATCCTAATAGAACTGTGTTCAGGAGTGCTTCAAAGGTTGTAGAGTAGTCATATTTCCATAAAGTCCCTGGCAATGGTTGCAATTCCAGTAGGTAAGCCATTCAAATGCTCAAACCTGTATGCACAAAAGTCAGTGACGTGTGACAATGCTGTCATAAACAGAAATTATTACATGAGATTGTTATTGTTCCTTACACGAGCAAAGCAGATGATGACTTGGATGGCACCACACAGCTTCCTCAATCCCCTTAGAGTAGCGAACTGTCACACCTGCTACCACTCCCACTGAGTTTGATGGGACTCGCTTCTAAGCTAAGCTATCTTAAATGCAGGATTTTCATGGAAGTGCAGCTACTCTACACAGTGATCAAAGGTGCCAAATGAAAATATAGAGTATAAGTGTAGTAAAAAGCAAAAACTGCAATGTTTTCATTTTTTCACATTTACATCAAATTTCACAGGTCCACTGCCTTAAAAGTTTTACAACAGTTGAACAAAATACTTGTTACAATCCTGTTATTAGCTAAATTCAAGCATAATTTCTCACTTTTACAAAGCATTTATTATCAGCATTACTTTTCCTATTAAATGAACTATTCCATGTTCTTTTGTTACCTATTACAGTGAAAAACAACATCACAAAGTGGATTTTAAAGGCAACTTGCATGGTTAATTAAAAGCTGATCTTTATAAATTGTGTAACACAGGCCTCCTTTAACAACTTCCAGAAGACTATAAGTTTGAGCTAGTTCTTGATGAAAAACTCCACAATTTAATGTTAACTCCACAAAGGAGCATAGACATTGTATATGTACTCTCACCACAGATTTCATAAAAAATAGTCAAATAAACTAATTTCAATATCTTGAGGAAAATATGCATATATTTCAATGGTAAAATAAATAGCTGAACCTGTTTTACACATTACCCAGATATACCCGGGTGCCAAAAAACTTAATTTATAAACATGTTAATAGTATATTAAATTATAGATGAGTCATATTCTTTACACAACAGCTTCACTTACGTACCTATATTGAGGACATGTTTTGCGAACTATTGTTCACATCTTCAGCTCTATTGAGACTGAAGCTTGATCCAGTGGTGTAGGAAGTTCTGGAGCTGCTGCTGCCATCTGTTAATTTTGTGATTGGTGGGATTTTGAAGTTCATTAGTTGGTTTTTATTTCTTTTCTATGTATATTTTCTCCCAGATGACGAGCTCCCTATGAAAATTATACATAGAAAAGCATAAAAACCAACTAATGAACTTTGAAATCCCGCCAGAAGACAACCCCACATTTAAATTTATCACAAAATCAACAAATGGTAGCAGCAACTCAAGAACTACCCACACTACTGGATCAAGCTTTAGTCGCAACAGAGCTGAAGATGTGAACAATAGTTTGCGAAACATGTCCTCAATATAGGTACATAAGTGAAGCTGATGTGTAAAAAATATAACTCATCTATAATTTAATATATGTTTCACTTCACTGTGGTGTTGAATACAGCAAAATTTCAATATGTTAATAGTACCTTATCTAACACATTTTCCTTATCGCTGCTGACAAAGTCTCAAGTTAAGTAGGCCGCTTTCGGCCTCAGAAAAAAGATACGGACATTACCTTGTATACATCTTTCAGCGCAAAAGTGCTGCAGCAATGAATGAAAAGTAAAGATAGTTTTCGGTATCTGGTGTTTACTGTTGAACAGCAGTTTTGTCTTTCAGTTCTCAGTTGCCTTTTATCAGCCATGGAGAAAAGGAAAAGGAAATGTTATATGCTAGATTGGAAAGTAAGTTCATAGGAGAGGTGGCACTTAATAGACAAAACCATAACCTTATATGCTTCCAACTAAGGAATTGCTTATACATGCTGTCATCAGAGACAGAAACCCCCTAAAAAAAGAACTTATCCAGATAATTGTGAAAACTATTTCCAGTCGGTTTATTGACACTCGTCACTTACTTTTCTTATATTATTGAGGGACTAGTTTCAAGGCTATTGCCTCCACTTTCAACTATCTCCAACTAGAATCTGTTGTCTGCTCTCCTCTCTCTGGTGGTGGAACTATGAACTTCTTTGTCAAATTATCTACTGGTGGGATTTTAAAGTTTATTACACGGTCCTTATTTTTCCATATGAATATGTTCTCCCATGTTGTTAGTTTATTTTGGTTCATCACTTCTTTTCATAATTTTGGATTTGGATCAATGTCATGATTTTCGTTCCAAAAATGAAATGCTACTGCTGACTTTTCTTCTTGTTTCAATCTGATGCTTCTAAAGTGGTCTTTGACTTGGTTTTTAGATTTTTTTTTAGTTTGACCTATGTAGCATTTTTCACAATTTTTACAACTTATTTTGTATATTCCGGATCTGTTAACTGATGGGATTTCATCTTTTGTTTTTGAATTTAGCAATTTTAAAATTGAATGTCCATTAGTAGGTGCCAAAATTATGTTTTGTTCCTTATCCAGATAACTCACCCTGACCGAGACTTGAACAAGAAAAGTGAAACATGTGAAATTAACTGGATAGTTTAAAGGAGGACTAATTTCTAAATAATGTTTGCTTAGTACATACACTTTTTGTTAAGTTTTATACAAGCAGGTGCACTGTATCATTTTACTTATTTGTAAGCAATTCTGAGTTATAAGTAGGGGCAAGAAGTTTAGCAAAAAATTTGTGAAGTTAGTTGTGCACGGGGTATAGATCATCAACTGGGTTAGTCATCAACTCGTGCTGTTGGTGGGAGATCGTGCATATTGGCTACACCAAGCAAAGACAGAATTATTCTACAGGCGCAGCAGAAACTAAAACGTGTTCTCCAGACAAATATAGGATATTCCACTCCGTGCAAAATTCAGGATGAGCTACAAGGTTCTAGAGAAAATTGTGATACACAAAAAGGAAACAATAGCACTTCCTTTTGGTTTAAATTTGCTCCGGTCACATCGTACAATTTAGAGAGGAGCTTTTCGAAATAAAGAGCATGACTGGAAGAGATCAGAAGATCGTTTTTGTTTGAAACCTTCAAAATGTGTATTGTTATAAGGCATATGCACAGACATAATGTTGTATTATCACAACGAATTAGCTTTTCATTTACTGTGCACATTGTAAATAATGATTCTTTTGTATATATTCATATATCTGAAAAAAAAAGATTGTTTTGTGAATAAATATGCAATATATTCTTTGACACTGTCCATTGTGTGACTACATTTGATAGACTGCCTTTGCCTGTGACCTTGGTTGTATGCAAATGCATGGCACTCAACCCCTTCCCTTAGGTTTAAGAGATGCAGGTAACATATAATCCCTTCACTACTAATCTGTTGTATTGTTTTTTTTTTTAATTAAATTTCTGGGCCCTAGTTATAAGTAATCTTTCCTCTTCCCCTTCATATACATATAAATCAGGTCCAACGGTATGCCGAATTTAAAATATTATCACTCTGGCTTACTTTAACATGGAATGACCCTTTTTCTTTTCCTTAGCACTGTTTATGAATGGCTTATCTAATTCATCAATATAATATCTACTTGCAAAGTTGCTTATTTTTTCAAATATTTTTTGAGTTTTAAATCAATTTTTGAAGAAAGTGAATCACTCATCCGTTTAATATCAATTGAACATACTTGAAATCTAGAATACTTGACTCCTTTTTCCCCTCTACAATGAATACATCCTCTTTAATCTCATTCTTTATTTAATTTAATTTGCTCTCTCTACATGAGATATTCCCTCTCAATTTGTAACAAACTATTAATACAACACTATAGCTCTTTTGATGCTGGTTAGCTTCCCCTCCAACATAGAGCGGCTTTCTTAACTAACTTTCTCATCTCTTAGCAGCCATTGTGACTGAGAAATGTAGGAGTCAACTGGATTATTTACTACCTTCATTTTTCTTTTATTAACATCCTCCAACATAAGTCATATTGTACAATGAATAAAATGATGCTCAAATGAGCATATAATTTATGGGGCTTAGGGATACCCATGATTCATCTTTCAAGATAAGGGGAACAAAATCTTATCGAGATAACTCACCCTGACAAGATTCGAACTAAGGACCTCTTAAATGTGAGCCATACATGCTACCAACATGCTACAGAGGTATCAATATCTGACCGATTCATACAGTTAAATATTAGTATCACTTCAGTATTTTTAAACTTATTGGTTTTTTTAGTCATTATGGATTATCTGATTTTCCATATTTATTAATCATTTTCACTCTCACTAATTTTAATATAAACTTGGGAGCTTTCAATGCTTCACATCTTATGAGTGAATTTAAGATAATGTAAATATCTCTCATTATTCAGCAGAATGATGAAAACTTTTTAGTAGGTCCTGAAACTCTCCTAAAATACCTTCTCAAAATCTGAAGCTTTTCTTCTTGTACTTGAATATATCCATTTAATGCCCTCATGAGGACAGCTTCTGTTTCAAGCAGCTCTTCCATGTCAGCCAAAGCTGTATATAATTCTGCTCTGGCTTCTAATTTAATACACAACGCACAGAAAACTGCAATCCAAATCATTTTCTCCATGGCTACTATCTTAAACTTCAGCTGCTCCTGAAATTCATACAAAAAGAGAAAAATTAATTTACTCATAAACACATTTAGCTAAAAATATATCAAACATCAACTTTCAAAACCATCATACATATATATATATATATATATATATATATATATATATATATATTTGATTTATCACCAAATTGCGAGCACAAAACAACCTTCCAGTTCTTCTGTAAGCTAAGATATATGGTTAAATGTTTAACCTTATTTTCTGTTTACGCTTTATGTTTATGAATTGCAATACTTTTCATCTGTTCACCTGTAAACTAATAACATATCAATACCAAAATGCAACAAAAATATCTAAATCAGGAAACTGGTACACATATTGAAAGAACAAAAATTCTGAGTGATTCCATACAAAGTGCAATCAATACAGAGAAAATCACAATTGTGACTTGCTAGACATCTTCAAGCGACATATAAAACAAAAATACAAATCTTCCAGGCTACCATCCTGAAGAGAATTGATGGGGAGGAATCCATAATGAAATTGTTAAGTGTCTTTATACCACTAAATGGTATAGTTCATGAGGAATATTTCTGAAATGTTAATGGGAAGAGAAAGTTTTCCAATTATGCATGATTGGAGGAATTTAGTAACAGTGACATCAAAATTAATTGGAAAAACTATTTGTAGTTGGTTTGCTATTTTCTCACAAAGTGATGAAGTGTTAAAACCAACTACAAATAGTTTTTTTCAATTAAAGTTTTCCAAGTTTGCTAGATAAGATATTCTGCACTGAGACTTAATTATGCTGAATGATTCTTTTTCAAAATAATCCTACCAAAAGCTAATGTTCACATAATCAACTTACAGGCATACTCAACTATTATCCAATGCACTCTCACTTTTCTTTTTTAATGATTAGATTTGCTTTTCTCACAAGTATCATTAGTAGCCTTTAGTATGATTTAAAAGTAGAGTTTGTTCTGTCCCACCGCAGGACTACAGGAAGCTGAACGCTGTCACCAGGAAGGATTGCTTCCCCTTAGCCCTGATTGAGGACACCTGGACACGCTAGCTGGTGCGTAGTGGTTCTCGAACCTGGACCTGAAGTCGGGTTACTGGCAGGTGGCTCTAGACTCGAGAGACAAGGAGAAGACCGCATTCTCGACAGGCCAAAGGCTTTGGTAGCTCACAGTTATGCCCTTTGGCCTCTGCTATACTTGGACATCATCGGTGGTAAGACATTCGAAGACCTGAGCAAGGCGTTACAGAGACTGCGGGCGACTAGCCTGAAGCTAAACGCAAAGTGCCAGCTCTTCCACAAGGAAGTCGACTACTTAGGCCACATAGTCTCACCAACCGGAGTGGCCACAGACCCGGAAAAGACACAGGCCGTGAGAGACTGACCCCGACCGAAGGATAAGAGAGCACTGCGCAGCTTCCAAGGGCTGTGCAATTATTATCGCCGTTTCATAAAGGGGTTCTACAACATCGCCAAGCCCCTCACCCCCCCTGAAGGAAGAACACCGGCCTTATGTGTGGACGGAGAATGCCGAAGTCGCTTTCCAACAGCTGAAGAAGACACTTTGCAGTGCTCCTATTTTGGGATTCCCACAACCAGGTGGCCCGTTCATTGTGGACACCGACGCCAGCAACCACTGCATTAAAGGCGTCCTATCCCAAAACCAGGACGGCCACGAGCAGGTGATAGCTTACTACAGCAAGAAGCTGTCCAAGGCAGACAACTACTACAGCACCCGGCGAGAATTACTGGCAGTAATAAAGACCTTGGAGCACTTCCACAAGTACCTGTACGGTCAGTCATTCCACCTGAGAACTGACCATTCCGCCCTAACCTGGCTATTCAGCTTTAGGAACCTGGAAGGCCAGACAGCACGTTGGGTCCAGAGGCTGCAGGAGTACGACTTCACCTCGGAACATCGTAGAGGGAAGAGCCACGGTAACGCAGACGCTATGTCCCAAAGACCCTGTCCAGAAGAGTGCAGTCATTGCGGAAGAGTGGAAGAGAAGGAGCGTGCCGCAGCAGTCCGAGTAGTCACGGCAGTGCCTACGGATGGCTGGAATAGCACAGGCCTGAGGAGGGAGCAGCTGGCGGACGCAGACTTGGGGCCACTCTTAAGGGAAGTGGAGGCAGGGAGAAGATCAACCTGGGAGGATATCGCAGCAAGGAGCGCCACCTACAAGTCGTACTGGGCCCAATGGAACTCGTTGAAGATCAGAGAGGGCGTGCTGTTCCGGGTATAGGAATCACCCGATGGGAAGACGCACAGAGAACAGTTGGTACTTCCCCGGAGTAAGGTCCTGGAAGTCTTGGAGGAAGTGCACGCCGGTACTTCAGGAGGACACCTGGGAGTGAACCGGACGATTGACAAACTCAGCAGATGCTGAGAGGTGGTGCCGTCTATGTCACGTGTGCGCGGTGAGTTCGGGCCCCAAACTAGAAGCCGGGGTCGCATGCAGCAGTACTACGTCGGAGCGCCATTCGAACGGATCACCGTCGACATAGCTGGATCATTACCAGTGTCCGATCGAGGCAACAGGTACCTGATGGTGGTCTTGGACTACTTCACCAATTGGCCGGAGGTATATGCCATCCCAAACCAGGAAGCGAAGAAAATTACACACTGCCTCGTGGAGCAACTGTTCTGCCGTTTTCGGGTGCCGTTAGAGCTCCACAGCGACCAGGGCACCAATTTTGAGTCTCACCTGATGAAGGAGGCATTGGAAAGACTTGCAAAACACCCCTACATCCGCATTCAGACGGCATGGTGGAGAGGTACATCAAGACCTTAGAAGAACACCGGAGGAAAGTCGTGGCCAGCCATCAGCGAGACTGGGACGTCAAGGTGCCACTGTTCTTGCTGGCCTACCGCTCGTCAACACAGGATAACACTGGGATGACGCCAGCCAGCTTAATGTTCGGCCGAGAGTTACGCCTCCCCTGCGACCTGGTTTTTCCGAGCCTCCCCCCCCCCGGAAGCAAAACAACCAGCAACGGGGTATGTGTTTCGTCTGGTAATTTCAGTAACAATGAATAGAGAACATTCTACAAATGTATAGAAAT
Source organism: Mantis religiosa (assembly GCA_030765055.1). Classification (NCBI taxonomy): domain Eukaryota; kingdom Metazoa; phylum Arthropoda; class Insecta; order Mantodea; family Mantidae; genus Mantis; species Mantis religiosa. Next base: position 3,150,837 of record CM060950.1, on the reverse strand, counting down.
ACGAGTGAGCTATAAAAAGGAGCCGCAATTGCCAGTCAGTGTCAGAGTCGAAATGGAAATTGATAATCGGGCGCGTGCAGTTGTGTTTTGAAAGTGAACTCTTTGTTTGTGGTCAACGACTTTGGAAGATTGTATTTGTGTATGTTATGTGATTCTGCTGCTATAAGGGTTGATCAAAGTGTATTTCTACGGAAATAAAGAGCATTTTGAATTTCTGCAAATTGGAGTTTTAATTCTAGGAACCCACAAAGTCACAATAGCTAAAACCCAATGATTCCCGACTACTCCTTACTAACCCACAAGATACACCTTTGACCCTGAATGCTCAGAACTGCATGAAAACATAATTAGAATAACAATTGATCATATACAAAACAGTGGTCATGTCATTTTCATACAAAACACTGCATTCTAAAGTCTGTTTAGTTAACGCATGTGCACGTCGGCATCTGCCTTTGACGAACCCTTATAATCGTTTTACAACCCCCGACCCTTCTTCTCCCAGATCTTTCTGCAAGGTTGCCACCTTTCTCGATACGTAATGGGTGTCGTACGAGGTTTCGTCTAAATAAATTATCTTATGTCCATTACTGCGAAACTTCCTTAGTTTTGAAATATATATCCTACTGCGAAACTTCCTTAGTTTTGACAAATATATCGCCGAGCTACAATTCTACTGCATTCCATAATAACCCTTATCTTATTCAAACTGCGGTATTTGAAACCCAGCTCCTTTAGGAGACCGCGCAAAGTGAAGCGCCCATAAGGAAAATCACAAATTTCTTGCAAATGTGCAACCAATTCATCTAAGGTGGGCGCTCTCCCTTTTGCATAGAATCTATAAATTTCTCGACGAATTAAATCACATGTGAAATTATCTACTTTAGAGAAACGTTTCCTTTTGTTTTCACACTTGATCGGCGTCTTTGGTATTCCTTTCGTCACAATATTTCTTACTGTATTTCTGGGAATACCCAGAATTTATCATCAGGTTCATTGCACGACCCTTTACCAAGATTATTTTTCAGCACATATTTATGTGTGTTCAAAACAAGCATTTGAATTTGCTTAGAAACAGGTCCCGTTATAACTTTTTTTTTAAAGGCTTTTCCAGTAATATAACTCGGCCCAGTTATTCACACTGTCTTCACTTTGATTATTTTCACTTGACTGAAAGTTAACTACTACTTCATTTGCATTTACCACTGCATTTCCCTACTACGGTCTCCACACTGTCACACACAATGAATTTCTGCACTTAATGAAACAGATCAACTGGAAGTTGGAATTTGGCAACTGAGACTCCACGTGGAGTAGGCATGCGACTGTCACTTCGAGAAAATCAGGGTTGCTATTGGTCCTCAACGACAGTGTTCCATTTCTGAAGTGTGGAGATAGATTTATGACGATTATTAGTGGGCGGGAGGCTCAGGTTCCTTTGACTCCGAGCTGCACATGCGTTAACTAAACAGACTTTACCTCAAATGACATTTTATGAGAGAGAACCCAAAGCAACAACATATCAATACCATAGAAAGGAAATTTCACACAATTCAATGTGTCAGTGTATAATTTCATTTTCAATCAATGGTGCCAAAAAAAAGAAACTTTGCTTAAATTACCTATAACAGCACAAAACATACACCTATTAAATACTTGATGGTCCCTGTATTAGTCCTTAAGCTGCAGATGCACGATTTTGATGAAGTGGTTAAAAGAATGTGGAACAGAACAATGTACACAGCCCAGTAAAGCCACATTCTCACATTCCAAAACATTTTCACATCCACACAGTCCACTATGAAAAGCCACACCAACTACATTGTAAATAATGTTCTGGGTATGACGTCATATCCAAACCTTAGCCTACAGTTAGTGTGGAAGAACGATTAATTTCTAGCAATTAACCTAATAAGAGTGGTTTAACTATGAAGCCTGGGATTTCAGTACTTAAAATAGTAAGTCTCTACAAACGATACATATCTCATATATGAGAACCCTGAGTGGTATACCGGTAAAATACGTGTCAGTTGGAGAATTTAATGTCATGCTGACATGTTGTCCATGGTAACTCAATGTTTAAGAGCAACCAGACGGAGACCGGGAGTTCTATGGTTTAAATCCTAGCCATGGCATTGAATTTTTCAGTCTGACTACGTATCCAAACCTTAGCCTACAGACGGCTAGTGTGGAAGAACAATTCATTTCCATCAGTTAACCTAATCTTATAACTATAACTTGCCTTTTGCCAACATAGGCAAACATAGGTTTATACCATGGTGGAGCAAACTGCTTGTAAATCAGAAGGGAATTTGGTGAAATAATGTATCTTCACTTGTGGTTTCACACATTGTGGACTTACCAAATAAGCAATCCTTCTGATATAGAGCTTACATCACAAAAGATGTAAATCTCAAGGGGTTGGGAATATTTTGTTCTTGGTAACAATATCTTCAGCACATCTTTGTTTGGAAAATTTGCATGTAGGAGGGTATAATCTGTATGACTTGACCAGGAATCACAGAGCAAATAGGCTCTTTTCACTTGTTATATGTCCGCCAATGACTGGTTACAAAACCTTTCATATGTCTTGTCTTTTTCTACTTTAGCATGCCTCCCCATGAATGTTTCATGGACAGGTTGTTTCAAGTTTCCTTGAAATAACTGGGCCAAAAATCATAATACAATGTTAGCCTATTCATACATAAAACGTACGCGTTCAAGGTATAAAAAAAACTATTTATAAATTATGTATCCAAATGAGTTTAGCAAAGTTCATCTAGGCAATCAATTAAATGCAATAAAAGGTTTGCCATTTAATAATAAAGTAAATAAATAAAACAATAACATGCAGGTAGAATATGGACATTAAGTATTCATACAGTTGCAAATACAAATTAAAATTATGCATGATTGGAGAAATTTAGTAACAGTGACATCAAAATTAATTGAAAACGCCATTTGTAGTTGGCGTTTTGTATTTCATCACTTAAATTTTTATATCATTGAAACATCAAGAAGATAGGTCAGCAGTAACATTTCATTTTTGGAACAAAAACCATTACATTGACCCAAATCCAAAATTACTAAAAGCATTGATAAATCAAAACAAACTGACAACATGGGAGAACAGATTCATATTGAAAAATAAGGACAGAGTAAACTTTGAAATCCCACCAGTAGATAATTTGACTAAGAAGTTCATACTTCAACCACCAGAGAGAAGAGAGCACACAACAGACAATAGTTGGACTGAGGTTGATAAGGATGCAATGGCTTCTGAAACTAGTGCCTCAATAATATAAAAATGTAAGTGATGAAGTGTTAAAAACAGACTACAAATAGTTTTTTCTTTCAACAACTTAAAATATTTCATTTTGAATACTTGCTGAAAACTTAAAACAAGATTCATAATAGGAAGTGCAAACACACTACCAACGCATAGATATAATGGAATTAAAATCTGCATTGCTCTACATAAATAAATAAAATGTTCTCACAAGTTGCAGTTTAAGGACATAAGTACTTGGAAAGGAACATAACTTACTATGTGTATGTATAAACATACAAACAAAACGTACACAAATATAATTATTTCTAACAAAAACTTCACATAACTTTAAAGAAATGATGTAAATGTTCTTATAAATTGAGACCGTGATTTCGTAAACACTCATTCACATCCTCAATCTCATACATCTCGCTGTCAACACTACGATCACCAGAGGTCACTACATTTCTGCTAGTACTACCAAAAGCTGAAAACAAAACAAACCTAAAGACAGAATCGGTTGTCCGTATTTCAAAATTCATTATACGATTTTTATTTGTTTAAATAAATATTTTTTCCCAAACCATTAAATCTATCAGACCATTTAACTGTTTTAATAATTTAACTTCTGGATTTATTTCATGGTTAAATGACCAAAAATGATTCGCTACGGCCAATTTATCAGTCTGTTTATACTTAATGTTTCAAAAATGTTCTTTCATTCCGGTTTCTAAATTACAATTGTTCTTTCCAATATAAACCCAATCACAATCTAAACAAATTGATAAATGTCAGATTTTTTATTAAGAGGAATTTTATCTTTTTTAAAGAAATGTAGTAAATTTTTTTAAATTTTCATTTTTTACATAATACAAAGAAAACTTGAGACATTTCCTCCTAGTATTTTGAGTGACAACTACTTCTGTAAACTACTTCTCTCAGTCATTTGGGCATTGAGTGGACTAGCTTTTTGATCATTTCTGCACCAAATTATTATGTACATAAGTAGCTGTTTAATTTAAGATTTGATGGATAAATGAAGTATTGTATTCTATCTTTCAGATCTCTCCTTAGGTGCTCAACATGTTGAGATCTGCAGATTGTGCAGGTGTTTTTAGTGCATGTGGAGTATTATATAGCAACTACAGACAATATCTGCAGCATGCTTAGGATTACTGTCCGGTTGGAAGTAGTAATTTTCCCCTTCTTCGAGCTTTTCTGCACTCTTCTTCAAATTGCCTTTAATTATGTCCAGACAGCCATATTGGCCCATGTTTCCCTCAATGAATGCTAGTCCCCCTACACCAGAAGTAGCCATGTATCCCCAGAACATAACACCACAACCTCCATGTATAACTGTTGCTTGTCAATTTTAAATAACCAGTGCTATATTCGGCCATCATTGTGAAATATATTAAATTTACTTTTGTCTGAAAATATCTTTTCTAGAATGCATTGTCACGTCCTACATATTTCTTTGCAAACAGTAACCTGCTCTTTTTATTTTGTCTGCTGATATATGGCTTCTTTCCAGATACCATAGAATGAAATGCAGTATGAATGACAAGTCATTTACAGTCTTTGATGTTACATGCTTCCCATATTGTTCTACATATGCAGCAATTTCAGAGGAGAAATTTGTGGGTTCTTTTTTACAATTTTCATCAACTGTCTTTGTTCCCTAGAATTTACTCTGTGTTTATTAGTATATTGGTTTCTATTAATGTTTAATGACAATCTACACTTCCTACCATGTAAGCTACTTTGGAATATGATTTTTTTCTGTTTATGTAAAAAAACAATCACTTTCCTTAGATGTTACAGATGTTTCCTTTCTTTTGCAACCCATTTTAAGCTTTTGTAGCTCACCTGTCACCCCATGCAGCACAACTAGCATGCAACACTGCAGCAAAAAATGGAAGGCACTTTGCGGATTATCAGCAAGCATTTTTTCTGTTTACCATCAGTGTACAAATGCTTATGTCCTACACAAAATGCAGCCCTTGAGAACAATATTTTAATATTTTATAGAATGCTGTAATTATAATGGCAATACATCAGTACGCCAACAGGATGTTTGACAAATGTTTGCCTTTTTAAAAATAGAATTGCTCAAAATAAAACTGTTACCTAATTAATGGCAGATGTATGAATACTTATGTCCATGGCTATATATAATGATTTTGAGTATTACCAAGTATGAAATATGCATATCTAAGTTATTTCTGGTACTGTAGTTATGCATTCTATTTCTTGCAGGAAGATTTTGGTAGTTTTCCTTTCCATACAATAATAAAGTAAGAACACAATCTTGGAAGCTCTTTAAAGTAGTTTTTGCATGAGTCAGAATACTTTTAAGTGTTTCATACAGTGAAAAGCATTTTTTTGCACTTAAGTTACCCCAAATGAATATTCCATGAATACGGTGACTTGTGTTTTTTTTGTGTTACAACTAATTTTAACCTTTTTGGAACATAGATTATCCTAGCCAGTATGAAACAAAATTTATTTATATGCTCCTGCCATCTAAGTCTACTATATACAAAGTAAAATTTTTTAACCAGACGTCTTTAACCTGGACCAGATATATAAGACTTGTGTTACAGACAAATTGTTATTCTAAGTACATTACTCAAATTCTCTTGCCAGTGTGCGAATTCATTGCACTCACCCCACCTGTTAGGGAACAGGCTGGAAGAGAAACTTTGACAAAATCATGGAGAAAGTTGTGGCCTGGCGTGCGACTTGCCAGAAACCAAGATAAAAAAAAAATAGACATGGAAGACACATATACATTTTTAAAAATATTGATGGCTGTTCCTGGTGTTGAAGAAGACATTGACAATAGGTTGCAAATTGACAATGGTAGAGGTCATAAGCTGATTACAGTAGAAGGCATTATTGCATCATGCAGTGTTAATGAAAATGAACGTGAAGAGGATTCAAACAGTGTTGATGAACTAGTTGTGATTATGACCTATGCAGAAGCAGTAGCAAACAGAAAAATTGATACTTTATTTCGAGCCAAGCCAAAAGATTGCAAACGACTTCTAATGGTAAAGCAGTTGTGAGATCATGCTGCTCGTAAGTGATACACTGAGAAAGCAGCTCACTGCCTTTTTTACTACTGACTAGTTTGTAGCTATATTGTGTACTGTGCAAATACACAGACTATTACAGTACATATAGCGTATGTGTTTTTAGGCGAAACTGTACTGATAGTAATTTCTTAGCCCCATTAAAAATATGGCTGTGATGTAGATATTTTTTTATCATTTTTCCATCGTTCTCTGGATAACCCAGGTTTTCGTAAACTAGGATCAGCCCGGTCCCAGTTGATCCTGGTAAATGAAGTTCTAATATATATACCATGTAATATTACAAATTTTAATTCATTTCCATGGTTAAGTGTAAACAGTATTCTTTCTTACGTAAAAAATGAAGCTAGCTACAGGGAAGCAACAAATACTACACAAATATAAGTATTTGCAACAAAAACTTCACTTATCTTAAGAAAATTATGTAAATTTCTTACTAATAAGAAAAATGTACATAGTTTTCTTAAGATAAGTGAAATTTTTGTTGCAAATAGCTATATTTGTGTAGTATTCTTTCTGTTGTTTTTTCATTTACAGGTAGGTCACTTGCGTTGAACCACTGGATAGATTTAATCAACATGTAACTAGTTAGATATTCAACCGTGTTGATACTTCCTGCTGTAGTTAGACAGTTAATACCATCAGCATACAGTATGAATTTGTGGTAAGCTATGAGGTATATGTATACTATGTAAGCTATAGGCAAGCTATGTAAGCTTTATGCATATTAAAAACAGAAAAGGTCCAAGAAGAAAACCCTCAGCTACACCAAGCTTTACTCTTAGAAGCTTTGAAAGTTTGCTACTTAATGTGACAATCTGTTGTGTACTACATTGGTATGATTGTAGTAATAATAATACAAAGTTATTTATACCATAAAATTCAAATTTTCTTAATAAAATATCATAAGATGTAGTATCAAACTCTTTTGTAAAATAATGAGTGTTGCACATATTTTCAAACCCTCCACTACTATTAAACCTTCAATAGCTTAATACAGTGGATAGATTTCGCCTGAAGTCAAATTTAGAGTTACCAATTAACTGAAATTTGTCAAAATGATAATTTAGCTGATTATAGATTATTACTTCAATTATTTTAAAGATAACGGGCATCAAGTATAGGTCAATATACAATTTCATTTAACTTTCTTACATATACAATGTTTAAATGAAATGTGTAGTGTTTAATGCCTGCTTTTGCTACATACGGCACCACAGGTGGTGACACTGATGGTACATGAGATGAAGATGGAGCACCGGTGGAATGAGATGACGGGGGAAACCGGAGGTGCTAGAGAAAACCCGCCCCAGCGCCGTGTTGTCCACCACAAATCTCACTTTGCGGTCGCCTAGGATCGAACCCGGGCCACCTTGGTGAGAGCCAAACGGTCTAACCACTGAGCCACGGCGTGGCCCACAAAATGTTTATCCAAAGTACTTTATGATCAGAGTAATTTAAGTAGAATACTTCCCAATGTGAATAATTAGTACAGAAGTTGGTTATTATATTTATCTTAGCTGAACTTAAGTCTGGTAATGTCTAAATTTAAGCAATACAAATTATTTGGTCTTAATATGTCTAATAATTGCACTGTTAGCTTAGCTCTATATAAGTAGCTTTTAAGAAAAACAGGACTTTATATATTGCAAGCCACTATGAATTAAACAAAGAAGGCTAGTACATTCTTTGAGTCTTATATGCATTTCATTCTTTAAATTGCCTTTCTTCTGCATTTATGTTACTGGTTAAGCATAAAATGTTTACGCCCGCCCTTGGTAGCGTGTCTGCCTCAAGTTCAAGAGGTCCCGAGTTCGAATCTTGGTCAGGGTGAGTTATTTGGATAAGGTTTTTCCGGGATTTTCCCTTGTTCTGAAAGACGAATGTTGGGTAACTCTAAGCTCTATGGACCCTGGGCTCATTTGAGCACCAATTCACCCATTCCATTCATCGTCCGATATGACAACATTGGAGGACGTAAATTAAAAAACAAAATAATAATAATGAATACTTGAGCACTGTGAACTGATATACCATTTAAAATATTTTAGAAGTGAAAATATAAACTTTTTCTCCATGTTCTTGTATGTTCCAAGTATGTACCAGAATCTCATTTGCAAAACACTTTTATAACCTTTTTGCGGATGTATTATTAACAGGAACAGTGCTCAGTAACTGTCACTTTACCAATTTGTTCGCTTTATACTATGTAGGCTGAACTGCTAATAAACAATAACTATTTTACATTTGAAACATGTCTGTACCTAATTTCACTACCGTTTCTATAATACAAGTTCCGTATGAAGCAGGATCCCGGAAACACTATCTAATGCCCATGTACTTCATTCCTCTATTGCACAAACTATACACGTAATTGATTATAGTAAAACTGAACTATCTGCGGATCCTATGCAACAAAGAGTAACTGAGGAATAAATTTTATAACATGAACAATACAGAAGTTGCCCCTAAGCAACGAGGAAGCGTAGCCGAAACATCGGTGTAAAACCCAATAATCCACAAATATTCCTTATTAACCCCATTTAATATGCGGATACTCAGAAATTGCTAATGTTAAGTCTTTCCATGTGCCATAAGGAAATGAAACCCTATAATTTATGAAAGATCATTTAAATACCCCTGTGCATTAGTGCTTTACCAGGCCATTCAAGTTGTCATTCACTACTTCCTTAACTATCATCTCCTTAACAATACTCAGTTTGCCAGTTTCTGTAACTCCCTACTCTTCAATTACCATTTGCTAATTTACACCACAAAAGATTCGACTCAATTAATTACTCCAATTTTAGTATCACCAAATACATACCGGTGAAATTGCTTGCTGTCAAAACATACCACTTCCAGTTTTAACTCTTGTTACTCAGAACAGGTTGTGATGTTGGCTAATATTTACTGCCAACTGCGGAAGCACCAAACGTCTCACATCGTGGAGAAAGTTCTGGTGACTCTTCCGTTTATATAATAGCGCGAAATTTTGATTTAGTCGAATTACATTACATAATTAAATAACTTTAAACGCAAATATAAGCACTGGTACTACAAAATTCAGATTGATAGTTTTACTGCTGCTTTTTAAGCTTTAAACCTCTCATTCAAAATGTCCCAAAGTGTTATAAATGTGGGAGGAATGGCAACCAAACTATTTAAACGGATTAGCAAACAGAACGGTGGCTCTCGTCGGAAATTTGGGATTGGCTGTTGTAAAAACTTTTCTTTCAAAGTATTGGTAATCAATCATCGCAACCATAAACATTATTACTTTTTTTTTTACCTATTACGCTTAAAAATCACAGAAAGAATAGAAAACAAATAGTTCTTGCAATATAAGTAGAGGTCAGAAATTATTCGTGTAGGAAGCCTGAACAAAACGTCTCCAAACTACTTCTGCTAGGTTAATGCACGTAACACATAACACCATATTATTACAGCCCAATTCAAGCACACCCAAATCCAAAAGTAATGTTAAGCTAAATAAGCAATCACCAGTGGCGGCTGGTGGGTAAAATTAGGAAGTGGGAGTGTCCTACACAGCTACATATTGTTAAAAACTACTTAGGGTCTTACTTAATATCGAAGTATGAAGTCTATGCGGAGCTCCTTTCTATTGCAGAACTTATCAATGACTCATGTTAAAAACCTCCATCTTAAAGGCAATGATCTTCTCCATTGAAAACATTAATAGGGCAGCAAGGCGTTATTGAGACATGTTTCTCAGAAACGTTTTTACTCTCTCTAAGCATGAAAAACATCTTTCTGGCCCTGCAGTGTTCATTGGTGTTGTAAATAAAATGTTCAGCAAAGTGGTAACTTTAGAAAATGAATCTTGCAGGCTGTTTGAGATTATATATTGCAGTAGTTGTACAGCTCCGTCAATATTTCTAAAACCAAGCCTTCCCTACAGAACGCTGATCTGTGTCTTCAGCATTTTCTTATTCAGTACTGTATCAACAGCAGTTTGAAGTTCATATTCAGGAAACTGATGCAGAAAACTACCAAATAATTTACAGTTTAAGAGCTTGGCTGCATCGAGACGACTTAGCAATTGAAATCGACGTCTAACTTCCTCAATAATGCGATCACAAACTTCTTCCTCTTCAATTTTCCCGCTCAACTTTTTGACACTTACTTGCCGATTCACAGGAAACAAAATCCATACTGTCAACTGCCTCTGGAATATGAGAAATACACCGAATAAAAGAAGACCCGTCGTTCTTCACTTTAATTGCATCAGTTGATCTCGACTGTGGCTGATTATAAAGTATATCAACATGTGGCATTAAGTTATGGAAGTACTTCAGCCAAGCAAGGAAATGTATATCTTCTATTATTGCCGCATCGTAAGTTGGTGATTGGCGTTTTGCCTCCACGTGCTATTCAGCTGCGAAAACAAGGAGAGGGGATAAACACGTCACTGACAGGTCATTTCGGTCACCTAGCAACCAGCAATCAAAAGTAAACTGTTGCCGTAGCAACCCGGGACGCTTATCCTGCGTTGCGAACTCTATCGCACTACACCACGTGCTTTATGCATGACGCTAGTCTATCGGCGTGTTGAGATTTGCAGTAAACAGACACTACTATTGTTGCTTCACTTATGAATCAGCGGAATCACAATACCGTCGTCGTTCGTTGCCCTTTAGTATGAGACGGTATGCGTTGTTGGAAGGGAACAGGTGTGGATTTTGTTTCAAGGAATATCTTACGGGGTTTTCTGGGTTAATGACCAACCCTTCTTACCTGCCTTTGTCCGGTGCAGTTCTAACATGAATAACCCTTGCGGTACTTAGGGTATTTCTCCCTGTCATCACTGCCAAACTAAGAATGTATTGCTTCAAGTAGTGAAAGTTTCACAGGGTGTAAACAGCTTTACATTTTTGCAACATAATTCGTGTGTTTCAGTAATCAACTTCAGTGTTTCAGTGTAACTTTAATATTTAGCCAATCATCGTTACTCATGGCTGCCACAAACACCTGTGCTAATGAAACAGAAAGAAACTATCTGTGAAGACCACAAAAAATGTTTTTAGGCACGGAATCCCAATTAAAGGACAAGCAAGGGAAATTATGTTCCGTAAGAAAATATAGATGTATTTTTTATCTTGAAAAGTGCAGAGCGATGCGCAGTGGTATCTGGACGAGTCCACTTCAGAACGGTTACAACTGGAAGGGAGGGCAGGTCAGTTGCGTACCAGTTGCGAACAAGTGAACACGTGCAGTGCTACTCAGTAATACTACAGCTTGTTTCAAAATGTGCTTGTCTCCTGGTTCCAAGAGAGCATTTATAAATGACGCCTCCTAGCAACACATTAAGAAATAAAGTGCTACATTTAAAAACATGAGAAGTAATAACCAATATCCATAGATTTATAAAAAAGAAACAATGGTCTGGGTCAGCTATAAAAATCTAGGGAAGGGTATCTGAGGCAACAGTTGTGTCTGAAAGCAGTTTAGAATAGTTATTAAGGAAAGAAAAGCCATTGGTGCTAGTGCAACAACGTCCTTCTCTATACCCAGTAAACAAAGATTAAGAACATGCACAAAATTTAATTTGGATGTTTTAATTCAGAAGTAGTTAGGCGAATTATGAATAATTTTTAATGCACAGATAAACAAAGACAAACTTTGGAGAAAGTGCTTATGAAGCTTAAAAATTCTACTGACTTCCAAGGTAGTGTCTGAACATTAAGAAGAGTTCTTTTGAAGTTAGGATTATTTGGGAAAAAAGCACTAAGCGTGGCAGACAAATTTTAATCGAACATCGCACCATACGTGCAAAGGCTTAAGTATTTACGAAATATTCCGAGATATCGAAGTGAAGTTTATATGGATGAAACTTATATAAATACAGCACATACTAGACCATATGCCTGGAGTGAAATTCGTTACAGGGACTCTGCAGCGATATTGAAAGGCCGACAGTTGTTTATCATGCCTGATGAAGGAGAACAAGGTTTTCTTCCAAATGCCTATGTACTATTTAAGATCCAACAAAAGCGTGGAGATCACTACCATACTAAGAATTACAACTTGGTTTATAAGAGCTTCAAAAACTGGCTCCGAGTATGAAATTTGTTTTTAGACAACTTATGCAGCGCCCTCCCCTCTCGTAATCTTACGCGTGTGACGCATTGTGGCGATAGATGCACTATCCCCACTACAGTTGCTACTCATGCCTACCGCGCAGGATTCCTGTCAAGATAAAATAATACATCTGTACTTTGAGTATGAAAGAGACAATGGGGGTTCAACAATTTCCGTTTCAAAAGTACTGGACAAAATCTCAGCTGCTGTTGGTGTAAGAATACCATACTTAGAGTAGGGAAGGAGAAATACGCTAGTGAAGAAAATGAGGCATGTACATCGCGGTTACAAACTATAAGGAAGAAGAGGAAGCGACCTAACCCGGTCACTAACCTGGACCCATTTCAACAAGATGTCATTCGCCGCCATATATATGTGTATTATACCAGGAGGCAATATCCTACTTTCAAAACTGCACTCATCTCTACAAATGGATGATCTTTTTACAGGTGGCAAGACCTCACTTCGAAAAATAGTTGAAACTTTATGATTTCGCTATAAAAAGCTAAATGGCCGTAAGATCTTGCTGGAAAAAAACTGGACAGATGTGCCTGGCGCTGTAGGTTCTTACGAGAAATTATTTCTTGTGATTTTGAGAATATTTTATGGATTGATGAAACCTGGGTGGATGCTAATCATTGCATTAACAAGGGCTGGACTGATGATACCTTGGGAGCAACAATGCGGGTGCCATTAGGTAAAGGTGAAAGAATAATCCACCTTCACGCGGGAAACTCTTTTGAATTTACTCCGAACTGTTGCCTCCTATTTAAATCTAAAAAAAAAAACAGGAGACTATAAAGAAGAAATGAACCATTCCAAATTTCTTAAATGGTTCAAAGAGCAGTTATTAGCCAATTTGGAGAGGCGTTCCATAATTGTCATGGATAACGCAAAATAGCACTCTGTTATTTAAGACAAAGCTCCAACAATGGCATCCAGGAAGAGTGTTATTTTGGAATGGCTTGTTCGCAGCAATGTACGTGTTCAAGAACATTTAAAAAATATTGTAACTTTGTGGGTTCGTAGAATTAGAAGGCCGAGTTGCAGAAATTAAAAATCTCCTTTATTTTCGTAGCAATGCACTGTCCGATTCTCACGTAACACCACATATACACAGTCTTCCAAGGTCGACGACAATAACAACAGTAACAGCAGATTAGCTCTCGTTACAATAACACTTCCATCTGTCTCTCCGCTTACTCTGTTTCACAACTGACTCATCACTAGCCATGGCTTCTTTTTATACACCTAATCAATCATTCTAGATTGTTCTCGACTTTACTCTAAAATGTCACCAGATAAAACACGAATGTTCTAGAATGTAACTATATAGGTGCCGGCAAGTCATTCACCTCTGTGATAAACTATCCATCTCTTATTTATCGGCGCTATCTGTTTACACCACGCGCTATCGTTAACTGCTTAGCAAGGCTCATTATTACCATGAAACTATATCCGCCGACTGTCCTATTGCGCCGAAACTTTAATGCCCGTGGCGCGACACTGCTCCCTCCTCAAGGCTGGTCGTCCCGAACAGCTCCATCGTAGCGGGCCAGACGATCCAAGTGTACCACCAGCATCTTCCCTCGGGGCACCTTCTGGATGCGGTAGACCACGTCGTTAGTCCTCCTCACCACCCGGTACGGTCCTTGCCACAGCTGTTGAAGTTTGTGGACTGTTCGGTTTGCTCCCAGGTGTCCTCCTGAAGTACCGGCGTGCACTTCCCCCAAGACCTCCGGGAACCTTACTTCGCGAAAGTACCAACTGTTATCTCTGCATCTTCCCATCGGGCGATTCCCATACCCGGAACAGCACGCCCTCTCTGATTTTCAGCGAGTCCCATTGGGCCCAGTACGACTTATAGGTGGCGCTCCTAGGTGCGATGTCCTCCCAGACCGGCCCCGTCCCAGCCTCCACTTCTCCCAAGAGTGGCCCCAAGTCTGCATCCGCCAGCTGCACCCTCCTCAGGCCTGCGCTATTCCAGCAATCCGCAGGCACTGCAGTGACTACTCGGAATGCTGCGGCACGCTCCTTCTCTTCCACTCTTGTGCATTGGCCACACTTCTCTGGACACGGTCTTCGGCACATGGCATCTGCGTTGCCGTGGCTCTTCTGTCTACGATGTTCAGAGTTGAAGTCGTACTGCTGCAGCCTCTGGACCCAACATGCTGTCTGGCCTTCCAGGTTCTCGAAGCTCAACAGCCAGGTTAGGGCGGAGTGGTCAGCCCTCATGTGGAATGGCTGACCATACAGGTACTTGTGGAAGTGCTCCAATGTGTTTACAACCGCCAGTATCTCTTGCCGGGTGACGCAGTAGTTCTCTGCCTTGGCTGAAGACGCGCTGCTATCGTCTGAGCAGTTGTCGAACCTTCTCGAGCTGTTCTGCTGTCAGGTGATCGGCCGCCCTCTCCAGTAAGCCTTCCAGGCGGGGCCCCGGGTGTTACGCCGGCACCAGCTCCTGTGCCTTGTCGATAGCTGTCACGCTGACCACGGGCTCGCACGTCCCCAGCTCCGTTCCGGCCTGGACGTCGTGGTCCGTGTCTGCCAGGTTGAGCAGCCTCACTGGCACTTCCTCTCGGCACGGAAATAATGTCCTGGCTACACAGAGTCCAGGCACAGGCGTCATCTGGTCAAGCATCATTTTCTTCGTCCACTAGCCTCCCAATCGCGCCGTCACCACCACCTCCTTTCTCGCGGGGACCCACGTCTTCCTTCAAGAAGACCCTGCAGATTCCAAGGCGTTCTTCGCGTTGCCGGAGTATGAACTCTTCTCTATTGAGCCGCTGGACCTTCCTGCCGTCGTCGACCGTCGCCTCGTGTCTCCTGAGGGCATCCAGTTCCAGCATCACCTCCTCAGCCACCTCCACGACGAACACCCACTGACACACGGCACTCCATCCCAAGGTCAACTGCAGCAGGGCCTCCCTCTCCACGGTCAAGGTTTCACCCGATGCCGTCACTAGCTGGTATGGTCGGCTCGGTTTTCTCGACGGCGAACCCCTGGCTACGTCGGAACTGACGACGGTCATGACTGCCCCGGTGTCTACGAGCACGCAGCACGGCTTCCCTCGTACCCAACCGATGAGGCTGTCATTCATCCGTTGGCTGACGGTGCGCAGTGTCACTCGAGATGGTGTAGACGGCACCGACGTGCTCCTTGCCACGCCGGTCCTTACTCGTTCCTCAGGCTGCTCTTCCTGGTGTCGGTCATCTTCGCGGTTATCGTCGCGCTTAAGTTGCTATTTGCAGCGTCCGTCCTCGTTGTTAATTTGGTCTTCATTTCTTCCATCTTCTCGGTGATGTCGTCCCGTTTCCTGACACCAATTGTAACTTTGTGGGTTCGTAGAATTAGAAGGCCGAGTTGCAGAAATTAAAAATCTCCTTTATTTTCGTAGCAATACACTGTCCAATTCTCACGTAACAACATCACATATACACAGTCTTACAAGGTTGATGACAATAACAACAGTGACAGCAGATTAGCTCTCGTTACAATAACACTTCCAGCTGTCTCTCCGCTTACTCTGTTTCACAACTAACTGACTCATCACTAGCCATGGCTTCTTTTTATACACCTAATCGATCATTCTAGATTGTTCTCGACTTTACTCTAAAATGTGTCCAGATAAAAGACGAATGTTCTAGAATGTAACTATATAGGTGCCGGCAAATCTTTCACCTCTGTGATAAACTATCCATCTCTTGTTAATCGGCGCTATCTGTTTACACCACGCGCTATCGTTAACTACTTAGCAAGGCTCATTATTACCATGAAACTATATCCGCAGACTGTCCTCCTATTGCGCCGAAACTTTAATGCCCGTACCACGACAGAATGAATTGCTTGAACTCGTAAGAGCAAACAAACCACAGTTCCCAAAAGACATAGTTGATGAAATTGCTGCAGAAAAAGGCCACAAAATTATTAGACTTCCTCCCTACCATTGCTATTTTAATGCAATAGAACTGATTTGGGCCCAAATAAAGGGATATGTAGCGCGCAACAATACAGATTTCACTATAACATCTGTTATAAAACGAACAGAAGAAGCAATAGCAAAAATAAGTTAAAAATTGGGAAGATGCTGTTTGTCACACAAAAAAGTTATAGTGGCAGCTTGGGAAAGCGAAGGCGTTTTGGAAGAAAGTGTGCAAGAACTCATAATTTCCGTAATTGCAGCAACTCTGATGACGACGACGGCGACGATGATAAGAAAAGCAGTAGCAATTACAGCAGCAACTCTGAGATAAGCGGCATATTTCCGTTGGAATAGAATGCATAATTCTGTGCAGGTATTTCTCTAAATCTTAACTGTAGCGAACCATTTATTTTTTGTTCATTCCGAAGATTTCGTATGCCGTAATTAGGCAATTGCTCACTTAAACATGTAGACAGTCTTACGGCAGTCTTACGATTAATACTGCAGTATGCAAATTTTTAGGAATATGTGTGGCCGTGCCGTGGCTCAGTGGTTAGATCGCTTGGCTCTCACCAAGGCGACCCGGGTTCGATCCCACGCGACCGCAAAGTGAGATTTGTGGTGGACAACACGGCGCTGGGGCGGGTTTTCTCCGCGACCTCCGGTTTCCCCCGCCATCTCATTCCACCGGTGCTCCATCTTCATCTCATGTATCATCAGTATCACCGCCTGCGGTGCCGTATGTAGTAAAAGCGGGCGTTAAACACTACACATTTTATTTAGGAATATGTGCGTGTGCATTACCGCAACAGAACTTTCTCTTCCTCTCTACCCGTCATTGTCGTTGCCTAGCACGTGGAGAGGGACGGTAAAGTGGCAACGGTGCTATCCCCGCTCCTTCCCCACTCCTTCAACTGTCAATCGTCAACTTATAATGCACCCATAATAAATAGCGCCTAAGTCCATTTGCTTCTTGGCTAGTCTTATCGTTTGTACCATTTTCCAGTTCCACTAAACGCTGTAACAGTTCATCTTGATTTTCAAAAATCATATTGCCCGCCTCGGTAGCGTAGATGGTAGCATGTCTGCCAAACGTTCAAGAGGTCCCCAGTTCGAATCTCAGTCGGCGTGAGTTACCTGGATAAGGTTTTTTCCGGGATTTTCCTTATCCTTCAAGACGAATATCGGGTAACTCTAAGCTCCATGGACCCTGGACTCACTTGAGCATAATTTCATCCAATTCATTCACCGTCCGATATGACTTAACGTTGGAGGACGTAAATTACAAAAATGAAAACCATATTAACAGTTCTGGATGTAAAATTCCACCTAGTTGCAGAACCACAAGGTACTCGTCTGGCTGCCACATACCGTAAGGCGGCTAAACGTTGAGCGGATCTTGGAAAAAAGGCAGGAAAGCTGACAGGTTATGAAAAAATATTCTGGCGGACTTACTTTGAGAAGCTGCACGTTCTATAACTAAATTCACTTGATGAGCACAGCTGTGAAAGAACTGAGCATTTGGATACTGAGACTGGACTTTTGTTCGAAGTCCTACAAAACCGCTCATCACAGAGGCTCCATCGTATGTGTGAGCAATGAGTTTCTGAGGCTTTTCTATAAATAATTCATTAAGCACTTCCAAAATACTCTCAGAGATTGCCACTGCATTTTGATCAACTGAGTTCAAAAATACCCAAAACTTCTCATATAGAAGACCATATTTCTCGTACCTAAACACAATTACAAGCTGCAATTGATGAGAAACGTCTGTAGTTTTATCGGCCATAACAGCTACAAAGTCAGCCGTTTTCCATCTCCTTTATCACATCGCGGCATATTGAACAAATCATGCCACTAGAACCACCGTTTACTCTTGTCTATCGGAGTTGCTTTAAAACAACAGGAATGTGTTTCATGTTAAAACTTGTAAGAGTGACAATGATGTATGGAATAAAATGAAAAAATACAGAATTATAAATGAGATGTATAGAAATATTGTAAGTAAGCCTAAAATGTTGTGTATTCATTGTAACACGCCTTTATTTATATTAAGAAATAATCTGACAACACAATTCACATTCAGTTCACTTATATTCAGTAAGGTCAATTGCAACTTTGTAAGATTATGCACTTATATGTACCTTCTAATGCACATGTTCACTGATGATGTTAAACAATATGTACATTTACCTGCTAATTGAAACACATTTGTTAATTCCAAATTTTTGAATGATGTAATCAGTAATTAATAGAATTATACATTACTTGAAAATTAAATATGAATAAAGACAGTATTATGTGTTGGTTATTTTCTTCCTTCAACACCTTTTCCTGCTTCCTCAATATGCAACTTAATTTATAGTCACTAAACGTAAACTTGCAACCTTGTAGCATAATATTTGTATTCTGCGACACAAATAGACTTTTTTATTAGTGCACAGAACATGTGCAGTAGTGTTTTATTATTCAGCAAGTGAATGTCGCATTGTGTGACAGGTGATTGATTTACATCTACAGATATCACTTTCGAAACATTCCTTGGCAAAGACATAGTTAATTGGCAGTAAGAAATGCCAAGGGTGTTATGAAATCGTGCAAGTAAAAACTTATCTTCACTTATCTTCAGTTTTAAATTGCTTCCCGCAAAACGATCTGATTGGTGGAAGGTCAGGTCACGTGACAAAATGCAGCAATATGATTGGTGGGCTATAGCTGCCTCCTCACTACTCGTATATCATTAACACCACAATATATTTACTCTTGTTTTAAAGATTTGCTACCTATGAAATATCAACACGAGGCGTGTTTTTATGGAAAACTGTTAGTATAGAAAATAAAATGTAGATCCATACAGTACGAGCAACTTTTCTTGAGCGCTGGATTTCCGGTGTGGTGCGGGCAGAGGGGAAGAAGCGAGAGCTGACGCTCTTTTGTTTCTGCAGTATGGTCAACCTTGAAAAACGCAGTTCAGCAAAATAGCGTCTAAGATTAGCGAAAATATCACAAGTAACGCTGAATCCTCCAAAAAAATCCTTAGTTTTGACTACGTGAGCTCAATTGCATTCAGATCACAGTTATACGGAGGTAGACGAATAATAATGTGTTCCCTTTTGAGAGTCATAACATCCCCAAATGTTCATACAAATATAAATTATTTTCAAGTGAATGCTGATGTACATTACCACCACACTCGTAACAAGGATAAACTGGCAATTCGAGCGCACCAAAGGAGCCTTTATGAAGGAAGCTTTAACTACAAAGCGATAATGCTATATAATAAATTTCCAAATTCATGTAAACAAGCTTCATCATTAAAACACTTTAAGAATAAGGTTAACAAATGTTTGCATGCACACTGTTTTTATACAGTCAATACATTTTTTGAACTACAACCATGTAAATGAGCACTGGGAGCATATATTACATTCACAAACCTGTAATATTTATATTACATTTCTTGTGGTAAATTAGTCTATGCAAATACCACGTAAAACCATAGAAAAGCTGCTTACTGTGTATATTGTATGTAAGCAATTTGATTTTATGTATATACTGTATTTACACAGTTTAACAAGTCTCATAACATGTAAGTTGCCAGGGACGAACTAAAATCCTAATTCTAACGTATGATTGTTGTAAACTGGTTAGCTAATTAACCTCGAAATTGGTTAAAACGAAATATGACGGACACGATAAAGCTTAGCGTATTAGCCACTAGATGTCAGTGTATAACACATTTCAAATATGTCATCTATGTTTACGGAATTAAACGAAACTTACCGAATGAGGACTTGGAACCTGATCGCTCTTATCTCGCACATACTGTAGAAGCTCTTCTATAGCTACTGGTATCATTTATTGTGGTTTTATTACGCACCACTTCAATAATTTCGAAGAAATAGTCCAAATTTTATGTTTTCATTTAACACACAGTGCTTCCACAAAAGCATCAGCTCACACATTTCTTGGAATTCATAGTTATCTTTTTCATAATATTTGCAAAATAGATAAAATGGATACGCTTCCCTTATTCTGGCTGTAAGCCAAATGTTTCCGCGTATAGCATCAAAAGTTCGTGCAGTGTATTTTATTTGGTATTTCCTAGCAGTGAGCTGCTTTCATTCCTTACGCACTTTGTCTAACAGATTCCGCGTCTCTTCTTCAGGATTTATAAATATGCAGCATATTTAATATACGCATTTCTAATATACATAATGCAATACTGTGATCCTTCAAAATGCTTTGTCACAAAATCGTTAGCTCAATGCTAACGTACAATCAACCTCTCTTCAATACGTCTCTACAAGGTTTTTTGTCTCTTTAGCGCAAAGCCTTTGTGCTGCTAATAAACCTACTTACACACACGTCCACCGCTTTCACGGAGCTACACGGCGATTCTGAACAGAACACAAGTATTCGCACAAATACTGTTTCGTTGTCTGTTCCACATCCACTGATTCCTTTCTACTCGAAGTACCAAACACACTGCTCTCACTACTACGTTTGTACTACTGTACCACGCCTTGCATCGGCTTTTATATACTGTCAGGTAGGTATCTACTACACAGTTAAAACACAGTTCCTGCCCGGTCTCGTGTCTAGCAATCGGTACTTCTTAAAGGCGTATTACTCCCGTCCCGCCAGCCATTAAACAATAAGGCGAGGAGATTCCCGCTCCTTCGCGATGGCGGCTGAATTGCCCGACTCGATTCTTCCCCTCCAAAACGGCTTCGCATTCGCCAATGTGACAGCACCAATTGGCAGTGTTTAAAAGAGGTCTCATCGTAATGAATGAACACTTCAAGATCTATTTCTTGCACTATTTTACCCTTGTATATATATATATATATATATTGTAATTTACGTCCTCAAACGTTAAGTCATATCGGACGATGAATGA
Source organism: Mantis religiosa (assembly GCA_030765055.1). Classification (NCBI taxonomy): domain Eukaryota; kingdom Metazoa; phylum Arthropoda; class Insecta; order Mantodea; family Mantidae; genus Mantis; species Mantis religiosa. The sequence goes on along the minus strand of CM060950.1, from coordinate 3,129,540 downwards.
AATGGGCGAAATGATGCTCAAATTAGCCCGGGGTCCATAGCGCTTAGTTAGAGTTACCGGACATTCGTCTTTCAGGATAAGGGAAAACCCCGGAAAAACCCTTATCTAGATAACTCACCCTGACCGATATTCGAACTCGGGACCTCTTGAACGTGAGGCAGACATGCTACAATCTACGCTACCGAGGCGGGCAAATGTATAGGTCTAACATGTAATCCAACAATGCGTTTATAACTTCTTTCGAAGTTAACCGAATACCGTAGCTGTTATCCAGTGTCCCTTCATTGCTGTATCTTATTCAGCTGTATAATCAATGAGGCCGCGGTACACACCTGGGTTTAAAGATGCAACAGTGCCTAGCAGTGAGCCAGTTCAACGCAATGAAAAGAGATCAACTTTTTAACGATGTGTCTATTTTCACTCACTTAGATATTTTTTTAACAGAGTCCCAGAATTAGAAGATCGCCTACATTACGTTAAAAATGAAGCTAGCTACCGTGAAGCAATAAATATTACACAAATATAATTATTTGCAACAAAATCTTCACTTACCTTAAGGAAATTAGGTCAATTTTTCTTATTAACTTAGATCGATGTCACGAACATTTGTCCGCATCTTCAGTCAACACACTTCCTCGTCAATGACACAGGTTACTATGTTTTTTCAGTAGTACCAAAATCTGAAAACGAAACAAACCAATTCGGTGCTGATTTTGCTGGTCCCATTAAGTGTACGGTATTAGAAGGCACATGAGGTGGAACTCGAAAGAGTTCGCCTACAGCGGCTGCCCTATTATAGTCGTGCAGCGTTGCCTAGTTCGGAATGCAAAGCACAAGCGCAAGCAACAGATATATTTTTCATTCGCCCAAAATTATTACTGGAAATTTGACATTCTAATATGCCTTGGTGTATGCGGCAAGAATTTTTGAGGCAGCCTGTACATGATTCTCAAGTTATCGCCTCGAGAATAAACAACTGTCTTCTATGTGTAAGCATAAGTATGCAACTTCCAATGTTGCATGTGTTTTATTCCTTTTCATTACGTAGTTACGAGGTAAGACATTACGAAGTGTCGTTAGGAACTGCGTATATTTAGTTCATAAATTAACTGACCACGGATCACTGCAGTCTGACGCGAATTCTTAGGTCGGATCAAGACCAGTCCGTAACGTAAATTGAGTTTTAGGTGATTTGTGTAAACATAACCAGAAAATTCACATGTTTACACTGTGTCTAGAGAAGTGTTAACGTCACTTTCAAAGCCTGCTACCAGTAGCACAGGTACTAAAAGTACTCCGCTGAGAGGGGCCATGACTTCGCTTCGATCCTTCGAACTGTAAGGAGCTCTCTGATCATGGGCCGAAAACGACAAACGCGCCGTCGACCTTCGCCACCAGCCGAAGATGCAGCCCCACAGCCTGAGGAAAGCACACCCTCCGCCAACATCCCCGTGGAAGCCGAAGCGTCTAGCCCGGCTTACGCACCTCCATTACAGGAGGAAATTTCATCGGTATTATATGACTCTCAAACCGGCAACAAAACACACGCCAGCGCAGCCTCACCGGTCACCCGCCAGTAGCACTTAAATCATTATACTGCTGTCATTGTCGGAGTGAACCATCAGCTACCGGTTGAAATGCTTCGAACATACCTCCTTCAGCTCTGGCCTTCACTTAGGAAAGTTATCGGGATTCGCTCTGGGAAAGAGCCAACGCAGCTCGTGCGCGCATTATACTTGCGGAGAAGGTGCATTACGAAACAGCACTCTCAACAGGATTAGACCTCTTAGGTCAGGCCTATAGGATAGAGCCCAGCCGGACATCACCTTGCCGTCGCTGCTGCATCTACGGTCACACTGCCGATGAGTGCAGCGCACCTCCACGATGCCACTATTGTGGTGCACCAAAATTTACTCATCTGCCAGCAGCACCTCAGACGACGCAGCCGATTCTGCCCCACCTGCTGGGGCCGAGATCACTAAACCGGTCAGGCATACCGTCCGCAGCACCCCAGCAGCCTTTCAGAGGGACCGGAATACAGCATGGATGCAGCAGGCTCACCTTCCGCGGGACCATGCGGCACTATACCCGCCACGCAGGAGCAGCCTGCTCTCGCCGACAGCCATCGCAACACCTCTCCAGCCTCGACAGATATTCTGCCAAAGCTGGAAGACATTCAGACCGAAATTCTACACCTAACCGAAAAAGTAGCCCAGCTGTAGCTACTACTTCAACTCCAATTGCAGACATAGCTATGTGACTGGAAAATATTCTTGACAATAATCAAGACACATCACAGTATCCTAACGGCTCTGTGCAGATCTACAAACGAAGACACTGACCCTCCGGAGAAACATCGAGGAAGTGGCAGCCCTCCAAACGATGCTCGACGGACAGCACTCTGCAGGGGCGCCAGCTACATGGCCACCCGACTCCAGCGATAGAAGCCGTCACCACCAGGTGGAGGCGTTACTCCAAACATCCACAATTACCCAACCCAGAATTCCTTTAAAATCGTCACCCACAACTACCTTAACACCACCTACCTTATAACCACCTCACCCAACTATTCCTGATACATCCCTCACTTACTTTGCAAGGGCGTAAGTAGGGCCTCGGTCATGCTGGCGTCCTACCAACAATCTCTCCTTGGACCAGGCTGATGCCTGGCCAATATATACGCTCCCACGAATCCGCAGGTGCAACAGCGGCACTATCTCAGATTCCCTCCTGAATACTCACCGCTGAAGGTTTTTTAGTAGGTAGGGCTGGCGGTTCAATTATTAGAGGAGTCCCAAACTGCAATCCCAGGGTTAGTGCGTAACATGCATTTTTCCTCCACTTGAAAAAAAAAAGTGCTTCAGGAGCTCACAATGGCGTAGCAAACCCAACACATGCCCGCCTCGGTAACGTGTCTGCCTCACGTTCAAGAGGTTCCGAGTTCAAATCTCGGTCAGGGTGAGTTACCTGGGTAAGGTTTTTCCGGGGTTTTCCCTTATCCTTAAAGACGAATGTCGGGTAGCTCCAAGCTACATGGACCCTGGACACATTTGAGCATAATTTCACCCATTTCATTCACCGTCCGATTAACAAAAAACACGCTCCCTAATGACGACACGGTAAAGTTTGAGCATTATGACTTGGAATGCAAATGGGAAAGCAGAATGCCTCACATTCATGACCAAGCAGAACACAGACATTGCTTTACTGACACACATCTTAATACCACATACAAATTGAACTTCCCAGACTATACAGTATACCTACCGACCGCAGCCGACGCGGCGGCGGTACAGCTATTACCGTCAAAGCAGAAACAGACCATAACAAGGCCCCTCTTCCCTCCATCATACGAACTGAAGCAACAGTACATGTCTCGATCAATAACAAACGCGTAGTGCCAATATCTGCCTACAATCCCCCCGGTGATGTCCAGACTGACGACCTGGACACTTTTCCACCAGCACCCGCAGGTCTTACTTGCACGTGACCTGAACTGCAAACATCCGCTTTGGAACAGTCGCACTTCAAATGTATCGGGAAACAAAATCCTCAGGTATGAAAACCAATCTGATTTTATTTACGCACCTACCGACCTTCCAGATATCCTAGACATTGCTCTAGCACGCAATATAACATTTAACATCGACATCCATACCGTCAACCTCGTCTCTGATCATCTGCCGTACTATTAACTGTTAATGCCACTCTCGAGCAAATACCCAGACTGCCAAGACACAATTACAAGGCCGACTGAGACGTCTTTTCGACTATTACACACCTACTACGACTTAGCCCCATTACCTCGGACGCAGAACTGGAACATGCTGCAAAGCATCTGGAAACAACCATTGGCTACGTTCTCACAAAGGCGGCACCAATCACGCTCATCGGTGACCGTAGCCCTGCCCCTCCACCGGACATTCAGCGACTGACTGACCAGCGTAACAGAGCTAGACACGCTTGGCAACGCTCAAGACACCCTGCTGACCTTGACTTACTTCGCCACTTAAATCACACCATTCGCGAGAAAACCACGCAACACACATCAGGATGGAACACGACACTTGCTAACCTTGACTTAGAGAACCATACGGTTTGGCGCATAGCAAAGTACCTCACACGCCAACTCATAACCATACCGCCACTGCATCACAATCAGCAGATTGCCTCCACTGACACAGCCAAAGAAGTAGCCCTTGCAGACGTGTTGCAAGAATCTTGTCCCAAACTTTCAGCCCATAGAACCAGACTTTGTCAATAAAACGGCTATCACAGCCAACTACCGAACACAATCGGTATATAGTAGCCTTTCAGACACTTGCCCGTCTGAAATGGCATGTCTCATAAAGCACCTGAAAAACAAAAGCCCCAGGACCAGACCGCACCCTAAAGTGGCCTTTAAAAACCTGCCACCATAGGCCTTGCAGGCCCTGGCAAACATATTTAACTTCACCCTCCTCACTGCAATATTCCCGGAACGCCGGAAAACAGTCCTATACATTTTCCGAAACAAAACAAGGACCAGACTAACCCGCAGAACTACAGGCCAATTAGCCTCCTTAACTCCCTTAGTAGGCTGTTAGAGAAAGTGATCCTCAAACGTCTTAACAAGCATCTCCAAAGACAAGATATACTCATACCTGAGCACCACGGAACACAATTTGCGGTTTCAATATTCGTAAAAAACAGGCAGCGTATTTCTTAACATGGAACGCGTCAGGTATGGCATGAGGGTTTACTGCGCAAACTTTGCCAGTACAGCTTCCAAGACACCGCGATGAAACTTATCGCCAAATATTTGCACAACAACAAATTTACATCATGTGTTAACCTCCTCTACCGTTCGCCCGATTCTGTCCGGAGTCCCCCAAGGTAGTGCCCTCGACCCTCTCCTCCCAATCTAAATGAATGACATAACTAGGACACACACCACCACTCTCGCTATATGCAGACACCGCTTCGATGGCCCTATCAGGAGACCCGAAATTCATTTCCACGCGTCTTCAAAGCGCGCTTAATGATCATGCGAACTGGCCGACAAAATGGCACATCAAGGTAACCCTACAAAATTCCAGGCAATATTCACCAAGCGGGTTAAACACCGGCAACGCGCTCGCAACTTACCACAGCTTCAACTCTTCGGCGAAACAATCCCCTGGTCAGACACAGCAACTTACCTGGGCGCAGTAATGGACCGGGTCTGACCTGGAATCAAAACGTACAAAAAATCCGTGCAAAAACCAACGCGCAATTGCAGATTATACCAACTTATCAACTACAGCAATGAATTACAGCTACATACTGGGTTCACATTGTATAAAACACTGCTCCGCCCAATATTCACCTACACTGCCCCAGTTTGGGGATATGCAGCAAAAAGTCACATCCATAAACTACAAACACTGCAAAACAAATTTCTCCGCATCATTGCCAAAGTGCCGCCTATAGCACCAACAACATTTCTACACCGCGAACTGCAAATGCATTCTAGATAGCGGTTTATCAAAAAACTTGCATAGGACTTACATACAAACTGTACCAAAAATCGGAATCCACTGATACGATCTCTCGGTGCCTATGACACATCACCAAGCACAAAAGCCCTCTCTCCCTATTTGACCGAGACATTACTAACGATACCCCCACAGCTGAGGTCCTCCAATACCTCCAGCAACTAGTACAGTAATCACCGTCTGTATTCTCACCTGACTGTTACCGCAGCAGCGGTTCTTACAGCCCTACTTCGCTCGGTTGTTCTAGGCGAAGCGGGGTCATTCCGTAACCCCAAGGTCAGCTCTTATCAACAAGTCGCAGCACGCTTTATGTACAGGCAGCATCTCTCGATTTCGTCATTCTGTTAGGAAACATGCCTCGATTCACAAGGCGTGTTCGCCGCCAGCGTAGAAATATCGACACGCTAACTCACGCAATAAGCAGCAACATTACTTCAGATGGATATCACTGCATTAAACTATGGGAAGCTGCCGAAAGAGGCACTATCCTTGATTGGAAAATGCATCTAGACTTCAAGGGTACTACTCTCAGTGGTGCAATTATTTGCACTATATATCTTATTGTAACTCGAATATCAATTGGTGATTATGATTTGCTGCATCTTCAAGATTTTCAGGATAACATAATTGGAATGCATCAAATTTCTGCAGTAGCCCAAAAAACTGGCTTAACATTTAACCTAAATCTATGTCGAGATTTTCAGGATAACATAATTGGAATGCATCAAATTTCTGCAGTAGTCCAAAAAACTGGCTTAACATTTAACCCAAATCCATGTAGAGGAACAGCAAAAAAAAAAAAAAAAAAAAAAAAAGCAAAAATTCAATCTCGTGATATCCATCTGAATTAATGTTGCTGCTTATTGCGTGAGTTAACGTGTCGATATTTCTACGCTGGCAGCAAACACGCCTTGTGAATCGAGGCATGTTTCCCAGCAGAATGACGAAATCGAGAGATGCTGCATGTACATAAAGCATGCTGCGACTTGTTGATAAGAGCTGACCTTGGATTACGGAATGACCCCACTTCGCCTAGAACCGAGCAAAGCGGGGCTGTAAGAACCGCTGCTGCGAAAACACAGAATTTAAGTTGCTGAGCTTGACTACTGCGCATACGCAAGCAAATTAGATGCGAGCAAGAAAGGCATATAGAACTCTGCCGGAGTTTTTCTTTTTTTTTTTTTAAAAAAAAAGGAGCAGATAGCCTACACAGCTATCCATGATCTGATGCAACCGACAATATTAGTGTTTAGTTGTGTTTGTTCGCTTTGAATTTCTAACAACATATAAAAAAATTCACGAGATTGAATTTTTGCTTTTCTTTTGCTGTACCATCTACATGGATTTAGGTTAAATGTTAAGCCAGTTTTTTTGGGCTACTGCAGACATTTGATGCATTCTAATTACGTTATCTTGAAAATCTTGAAGAGTTTCAGGCACGGCACAACCCAACCACACTGACACCATTTAAAATCAGATGAGTAGCACACTACACCACAACCAGAACTCACCTGTAAAGGATAGCAACGACCACAGCTACTGCCGGTAAAGCTCCACCACACCACTCACTTCGTTCATGCATCTCATATGCATTTAGTACTAGTTTGACTCAAAATTATATTAACAATGCCTACGTTGAAGAACCATGTTGTGCAACGGCTAAGATACAACAATGTATTGTTTGACAACACCATATGAAAACTGGAGCTACTGCAATTAGTGAAATCAGATATTAGTGCCCAAGAAGAAGAAGAAGAAGAAGAAGAAGAAGAAGAAGAAGAAGAAGAAGAAGAAGAAGAAGAAGAAGAAGAAGAAGAAGAAGAAATACTCAAATTCTGAATGTATGTGGCCATGATGTACCGCAGCTGCCACCCTATCACACCGATATGAAACCGAAGGAGCTTTCTTTTTTCTTCTTAATTTTCGTCCTCCAGCATGAAGACTATGAATGAAATAGGTGAAATGATACTCAAATGAGCCCAAGTCCATAGAGCTTAGAGTTACCAGATATTTATCTTTCAGGATAAGGGAAATCCCAGAAGAAACCTTATCCAAATAACTCACTCTGACCAAGATTCGAACTCGAGAACTTTTCAACTGAGGAAGACATGCTACCCACCTACACTAAGAGACAGGTGAAACCAATAGTGTTGGTATGCGAAGGGATAAAAGAAGTAGTTGCCCAAGATTTGGCAACTGCAACTTTAAGTGTAAAACACTTTGTGAGCTCCTTTTCAGTCAATATTCAACAGAAAACTGCAGAAAATGTGACAGAGCACAAAAAGTCAAAGAAACATATTTGGAGTCTTATAAATGAAGCTATTGACAACTTCATAATTACTGCAGGAGCTGACTTGTGCTCAGATGGATCTCTTATTAATACAACTTTGGAGTAGGATTCACCGTGGGAAATGTAACACCACTAGTGTAACCCAGCCTAATGGAATACTTGCCACTCCCACTACAGTTATGCGAATACCAAAAGCTACCAAGGTTCTTTTATAACCTGTAGACCTATAGTTAATATTAAAAAACTGGGGTCCAACTTCATTTAAAAGAACTTACTTACCCCTGGGGACAGCACTTAGAAACATTCCAAAAGACATAAAAGTTGCATTTTGTGTTGCTTCCCCTTATCATTTTGAGTACGTCATCACTAAAGGATGCACTCATAGCAAGGAAAATTGTAAATGGGTCTCAAAAACGATTTCAACTGAAAGCAAGTGTCATTCTAATTCCAGGAATACATTTAAGGGCAGCAAATCATTGCTCTTGAACATTCAAGTTTCAATGGAGAAATATTGGTGTGGTCAACTACTGAGGAAAACAAAAACAGCCCGCCTCGGTAGCGTAGATGGTAGCATGTCTGCCTCATATTCAAGAGGTCTCGAATTTGAATCTCGATCAAGATGAGTTACCTGGATAGGTTTTTTCCTGGGTTTTCCCTCATCCTGAAAGACGAATGTCAGGTAACTCTAAATTGTATAGACCCTGGGCTCATTTGAGCATCATTTTACCCATTTCATTCATTGTACGGCATGATTTAACATTGAAGGAAATAAATAAAATAAATAATTATAACTAAGGAAGAGTAATATGATTTGCGAGTTAGTTGGATAATTTAATGTCATGCTGGTATGTTACCACGATAGCTCATAGCTCAGTAGTCAGCAGTCCGTAGAGGAACAGACAGACTATTGATAAGAGAACCAGGAATGGGAATCAGCCCATAGCCTGGTATGAGAGTGAGGAAGATGATATGAAATGATGGTGAAATGAATGAAAAGAAAGGAGATGATGGAGATAAAGATAGAATGAAGGGCAGGGGAAATTGAAGAACATGGAGAAAACCTGTACAGACACTGCTTCATCCACCACAAATTCTACAGGTGGTCTCCTGGGTATGAACCTGGACTGTCTTGATGAGAGGCAAGCAATCTAACCACGGTACTGCCTACAAGAACTCATAAGTAGGTTGAAATTAGAGTTTTATATTATAGTAAGCTTTTCAAAGAGCCTTACAACAAACTTAATAGCTTTTTGAACTTTGTGCTACTTACAAGTGTAGCTTTCTTGTTCCTTATTTTCATTTTTGATGAAAAACTGAGTTATATAAACAACATTAATATGCTCAAAATGTAATTAAAATCTGTTTTTCATTAGGAGTCTGCCTTCACTTGGGCATCCACTGGAGTAGAAGACATTACAATTATATAAAATGGTTAACATATGTCATATTATTCCTATGCATCAGTTGGATTTAAAATACTTAGGCAGATTAAGTATATTATTAAAATTTAGGTACAAAGGAATTACAATAAAATGTAATATTCTGAAACAATTTCACTTATCCTTTTAAGATATTGCAAATTCTTCAAACATTTTTTTAATTAATTTTGTATAAATTTGGTTCTTAAAATAAATATAATATAAACAATTTACCAAATTTCTGTAGAAAAAATAAAATTTCCAACAATAAAATAAACTAGCATTTATCAATTTAGATTGGCTATTGGGTTTACATTGAAAGGACCAAAAGTAATTTGGAAAACGATATGAAGGAACATTTTTGAAATATTAGATACAAAAAGAGAGATAAATCAGCTGTGGCAGATCATTTTCAGTCATTTAAACATTAAATAAATCTAGAAATTAAATTATTAAAGCAATTAAATGGTCTGATAGAGTTAATGGTTTGGCAAAAAGTATTTATCTTAAAAAATATAATTTTGAAATCCCACCAATCAATTCTGTTAATAGGTTTGTTTTATTTTCAGAGGTTGTTAATAAATACAAAAGTAAAATGTCACCTAGCGTCAGTAATGATAAGAGAAATAAACAACTTGGCTAATCATGCAACAAACTATTTGCAGAACTAGTCCTGTGAACTTCAAAGAATTTAATTTCTTAAAAAGATAAGTTAGGTTTGTAACATATTATTATACTTCATTGTAATAAATGACAAATAACTTATGTTACATTATGTTGGCAATGATTCTCATAATCTGTAATTTCCCTGTCCCAATGGACCGATATGGAATGGGATGAGATGCTTGCTTATCTGCTCTGCATTATGACCTAGGAGAGGTTATGTGGCAAATTAATAATGAAAAAGTATGTCCCAAATTTGACTGTATAATGTGTAGTAAAGCCATAACCACTGATGTACTATTTTCCTGAAATTGACTAATAAATCAGAAGTAATGTTTAATATAAATGACACATTAAAGTAAACAGTGAAACAATAAGAAAAATAATGGAAGGATTTAACTGCACTATAGATTTGACACCCAGCTCTATGTTAAGATTACAACAAAAACCTCTTGTGTACAGAGAAATCATGGATTCTTTTGCCAGTGGCTGATATCTTTTAAAATTTGGTTGTATCAAAACCATTGACTTTCTGTGCAAAAGTGTTTAAATAACTTGACAGGAGCTTTCTCTCCTTTGAAAACCAGATTTTCAGTTGGTTATTTTGATTTAGAAGTAAAAATTTGACTACAGCCTCCCATAATGTGATATTTAGATATTACTGATGGAAGTGATAATGAGATCATGAAACAAATCAATAAGGTGGCCAATATGGCTTGGTGTTGTCCACTTCCATGGTGATGAGAGTATGTCTGCCTTCTAATTTAGAGTGGCCAAGTTCAAAAATGATACAAAGAGAAACTACACATTTACACAGGGGATCCTAAAACAATAAAGAAAGGTGAATACTATTTGATTTCTTTAAAAATTGTATTGTAACTAAAGTATCATACTTCTTTGAAAAGTCATCCTCCATGGCCTAGAGGTAACATGCTAGACTCTGGTTCTTAAGATTGCAGGTTCAAACCTAGCAGAACGATGGATTTTTTTCAGGCATAAAAATTTTTAGCATGGCTTCCTTTGGAAAGGAAGTAAAGCAAAGCTGGTGGTACAATGTCATAGATTTACACCACATTAAAAAATGGCTCCTGATTAAAATTAAGTGGTCTTTCATCCTCAGCATAAAATGGGATAGTGAGAACCACAGCAGTTAAAGAGCATTCATAAATAAAAAACTCAATTTCCCCCTGACAAAAATCAGCAGTAAACTGACAGATGAAAATACAAGTTAAGAAAGCTATGCCAAGAATTTAAACTGACAGATGAAAATACAAGTTAAGAAAGCTATGCCAAGAATTTAAACACCGCCAGAGATAAAGCAGTAACACTTGCAGAAAGGGTGATGCATCCTAAATGTGGATGATTTTAATAAACAAGGCTGTTCCTTAGAAAAGAGAAAAATTTTAAAGAACTGGCATTACAATCAAACTCATACAAGAATAATACAGTTATTTTTTAATTTACATACTCCATTATGTCATTCGGACAGTGAATAAAATGGGTGGAAAAATGCTCAAATGAGGACAGGGTTCATAGAGCTTAGAGCTACCCAACATTTGTCTTTCAGGATAAGGAAAACCCCCGGAAAAACCTTATCCAGATAACTCACTCTGACCAAGATTTGAACTCCGGACCTCTTGAATATGAGGCGGACACGCTGCCATCTACACTACTGCTGCGGGTAAGAATAATCATGTTGCACTGAAGCTCCAGTTAGATTTTCTATGAGAAAGTAATAAAAACATGAATTACTAGGCTACTATATTCAACATACTGAAATATCTATTTTTCAGCAAATTATACTGGAGTAAACCATAATATGTAAATTAAGTTCATTGCAATTCATAAGGAATGTAGGCTTTAGTTGCAACAGACATCATTTCGCACAAGTTTTATTTTGAACATAATTAACTTATAACACTTTTTCTTCTTTAACAAAACTGTTTATTTTTTAAAATTTGTTTTTCCATTACTTTTTTTTCTTCAAAAATTTGTAAATCTATTACATATTTGCTTGTTATACATTACATATGGCCAAGAGAGTTTGGAATTTAAGGCATTTATTCTTGACTGACTACTAATGATGTAAAAAATGAAATAATCATAAGGCCTTTACTGAAGTGCCACAGTATTTTGGTTTTCACTTAATTTTAACTAAAATGTACATGTTTTAACATAAGCTTCTCATATATTTATAATGAGTATTTGCAAGGGCTTTGGTTATTGTAAATTATTATTAATACAGTATTTCATGCATGCTAAAGAGAGTTCACAGAAATTCATCACCAGGACATTTTCAGGCTGGACTAATTCTGCTTAATGTTAAGTAAATTCTAATATACTTACTTCAGCTCAATATCATGAATTACATAAGAGTGGAATTTTCAGAGGAGTTAAACACAAACATCTTCAGTTAGATTTTTGCTATAAAAGCTAACTTTGAGTTCAACTTTCATTCAGTAGTAGTTGTAGTAGTAGAATAGTTTGTTGCTGAGGTAATTAGTGGCCTGTAAAAGCCAGAAAAATAAAAAGCAGGTTCTAATCCTGTATTCTAAAACATAAAAACCAAATTCAACTTAGAACATCAGCAACTGTAACATGTATAACTAAAACATAGTGCAACCATCACATAAAAGTTAAAAAACCCAAGAAGTAACGCCATAACTATAACATTTAAAAAGCTAATCACAGTATCTTGCAAGCGCAAAGTCACAAATAACTGAGTTAAAAGTTGATGCTGGATTAAAACATGTGCAACATCAACAGTTCATCACAATGAAAACGCAATATGCATTTGCAAAATGGCAAACTTTATATGGCAAAACAGGTTTCATTGAAAGGAATTATACAACATATGCAACTGGGATGGGAAATGTTTACCTGCAATGTAAGGCACTCCTTTGGAAAGTTACGCTATTTGTAGTAACTAAAGACCAGAGGAATTTGCACTTACATGTGATACAGGTTAGCTGAATGGAAAGTATTAATGATGTAAGATGTACAGCATGGCCATCAAATGTGCAAACAACTGCCACTACAAGCAAATATTGAAAACAATGTAACATAGCACTCTGGAAACTAGTGAAGCATTGTCTTGCAAGTGTCAAAGCCCCTGTGAGACTTTCAATATGTTGTAATATGGCACCAGAGATTCCTCTGTCACTAAAGCCAATAATTACAAGATGGGGTACTAAGAGACCATCATGTATTATGTGATGCATTACAATGAAACTGTATATATTATTAGTGCTCTATGTGATATAGATTCATCTGCTACTGTTACTGCAAAGTCCCTGATATTGCATAAACTATCTGAAAATCTTCAGTTCATATCCAACAATTTTGCAGTGTTGCCAAAAGCTATTAAACAATTAGGAAAATTGGGTTTGGAAATGTCCAAGAGCATAAGAATAATAGGAGACTTATCTAATTTAATTAATAGGATCTCTCTTGTGCCAAGTATTGAAAAGCTGAAAGCTAAATTCCAGAACATTCTAAACAAAAATAGTGGTTATCAAGCTATGTGTGAAAATTTGAAAATTAGTAAGAAGAAAAACATGTCAGAAAATGGGTGGAATTCTAACATTTGCACTTCTGACATTGCTTGACGTTGAAAGAAGTTTTTCACTGTTTAAAAATATCTTCAGTGATATGTGTTGAAATTTCACATTTAATAATTTATGAATGGACATTGTAACCCAGTGTAATGCAATCTGTGATGATATTATAGTTAATAAATAGCAGTATGTATAAGCATTTAAGTGCAACTCCAGAATGCATAGTATATGATGCTTGTAAGTTGAGCTACAGTGAGGCAGTTATGTTCAGGCTGTACCTACACGCAGTTGTTTACATGTACGAGTTCTAACAGCACCATCCACGTGCGGTATACCTATGGAAAAATGCACATGCCTCCGGCCTTTAGTAGTAACTGGTTTTCATAGGATTTGATTTGCTCACATAAGTACTGAAAATGACTGCTTATGGCAACAAGGGAAGCAAAATGCCTCAAGTATTAGAGGTACATAAACAAATCAATGCTTTGTTTAATTATATCAATGTTACAGTTAAATTTTAAGAATCTTATACAAAGAGGATACGTAAGTTTAGTTTTCAGTGTAGAGAGCTACACAACAAAAGCTGCACCTCTTCCAGGAGTGCTGCAAGCTAGATACCAGAGCTACCTAGGGTTTCATGATGCAACAAATTGTCATTGGTGAGAACCATAGATGTTGTAAGCAAAATCTATAAAACTGCCAGTATATATTAAGGTGAAATATTACAGGTATGCAAACACATAATTAATTTTTAGATGTTCTTCCACTGAGCTACTATGGCAATATGCTAACATGACATTAAATTCTCCAACTGATTCACATTTCCATGGGATTGCATACTACTTTTGCATAGGTAATACGAGTTTACACACTTTCATGTACAAGATTATTTGAACACAAAAAGAGTTCTCTGTTTTGTGCTTCTTTATAACTGGCTGATGTTTTCTTTAGCATCAACTGATATACCCCAATGATTTATTTTAACATAAGGGTAACATAAGTAGTTGATGCATAGCCTGCTTGAGACAAACACACATTTTCCTGTTATCAGCAAAGCATAATCATTCTGTGATTATATGAAATACTCAATGCAAACGTATAAAAAGTACATATAAAATAAATGCTTGGATCAAAGTATCACCAGTCAATTTAAGTAAGACATGCTAATCTTAGTTACAGTGAAGTCATAAGGGACAAATAAGGTGCAAAAAGACATGCTCATCACATAATATTCTATATTTTAACACAAAAGGTGTATCACAAACATATCACTGTGACAAACAATTAACACAAAACTCCTTGTTACTAATAACTGTGAAAAACAATTTGCCATTATAATATGAGGGTGGATAATTTTAAGTAATGTGCAATATTTATTTTTACCCTGCAATTTTATTACAGTTGGAACTATGCTATTTTGCAGACACATAGGCTGAAGTTAAGACTAGAGATGTAATATGTTTTATTAACAAGGATACTATCACTATGCTCATACCTGTATTTGCTTGAGAGTTTGATGGCATCATCTCTGCATGTGGGTCCTGTGTGCGGAGTGTAGCTGGAAGTACCCGAAAATAAGTCCAGAATATGTATGAAATGAACATGCAAGCTGAAGGTGAAGTGGGGAGGCCAAATTGCGTGGATGAAAGATGAAAGATGGACATACAAAGCCACCATGTGGGACTCGCACACAGGAGACCAGCACAGAGGCAGACCAAGAAAGAGGTGGGCAGACTTCTACATAACACAAGCAGGTCAGCAACTGTTCAGATTAGCAAGCAGCAGAGGAACATGGGAGAAAAAGTGGAAGTTGACTACAAAATGAAGACAATGCTAAACAGCAAACAACATCCCAAGTTGACTCAGTGATAGTGAAATCAACTTAAACCAGACAAACAAACACTAGACACAACCTAATGCAGAGTAGCTCACAGCATTAGTGAAGGGACATACTAGGCTATTATTATTATTGTTATCATATGCATAATGACACAGCATTGTATGGGAGCTTTATAACAATGTTGTTAACATGAAGCTGATAATTTAATTGACAGTTCCACTATATACTATCCGATTTTCACTTACAAAAATATTTTCAAATGATACATTTCTATGAATGTCCCAAATTAGTATTTGTTTAGGAGGCATTCAGTGAGATACAATGGAAGATGTAAAGTGTATTTTAAACAAGAAAAATTCCAAAAGACATTCAAAATGTGAACATACACATACTTCAAAGTCATAAGCCTCTAGAAAGAGAGGATTCATTATGCACTTTATCTTGAAACATAAAATGTCCATAAAAGCCCTTTTAACCTCTTTTCTAACATGTGAATATATATAGTGCAAAATGGGCTCAAGTGATAAAGGTGCGCCGAGAAGTGTTTAACTGGAGATGGGTCTTTGATACTCGTAATACCTGCATGGTATCAACATTGAACGATACTTTGGAAAATTCACTTGTTGTTTTGATACTTTGGTGGTGATACTGCAATTCTTATTTTATTTTAAAATCACAAAATATTTAGGTTAATTGATGGAAATTAAAATATTATTGCAGCAAGCAGAACTTTGCAAAGCACAAAAAAATGGAATAATTTTTTTTTTAATGTCCTCCCAACGTTAAGTCATATCAGACGATGAATGAAATGGGTGAAATGATGCTCAAATGAGTGTGGGGTCCATGGAGCTTAGAGCTACCCAACATTCATCTTTCAGGATAAGGGAAAACCACAGAAAAAACCTTAGGATAACTTGTCCTAGCCCAGATTCAAACTCGAGACCTCTTGAATGTGAAGCAGACATGCTACCATCAATGCTACCAAGGCAGGCATTGCAAGGAATGTGGCACCTGTACAACAGCATTATGCAAGAAAATTACGTGTCAGATTCATTGCCAGTTAACAGTTCCCAAGAATAAATCTCTGCATATCTCAATGACAGCTTGTCACCTCCTCTTTCTAGTGCCCTGGGTTTATTGGAAAACAAATTCAAAATTAAAAAAAAAAAAAAAAAAAAAAAAAGCAGCTAAATATTTGTGCATTCCACCTGCAGCAGTTAAAAAAAAAAGAGAGAAAAAAAAGTAGACTTGACCCGGAATAAGTGAGAATGCTAGTATTTTTGAACAAAAACTTATAAAAGTGGACTGTTTCAAAAATGCAATGATTATGCATTGATCACATGACTAATGTTGAATTTAAAAATAAGTATATTGATTGTTTTAAATTTTGTCTCATTATATATGTGCATCTAATTAATTTCATTGGCATTACACAGTTCTCCCAACATTTTGTTTTGTATTGAAACAAGAAGCACAAATTACGCTACTGAGTATCAAAGTATCGAGTATAGTGGAAAATATCATGCATTGGTATCGACCCATCCCTACTTATAACAATTGTTATATTAATGTAGTAAATCAATTGAATCCAAACTAGGGAAGACAAATTATATACTAAATAACACACTAAATTACTAAAACTGAATATCAGAAACAATCTATGGGAATAGCAGAAATAATAGAAGATACTAGAACAGGAAGTAAACAAGTTAGAAACTAAAAAGTCATGTGGATTGGATGGAACATCTAACAAAATTTTGCAGGGCCTAAAATTTGAGGTAGCTTAGATTTTAATATATACAGTAAATGCAGCACTAAAACAAGGAATATTCCCAACAAGTTAAACAAAAGAAAGGGAAATAACATGGATGTAGAAAAACATACACCCATTACATTATGTTCCACTCTTTGGAAAGCAATTGAGGGAACATACTTAAAAAAATTACAATCATATTTTCAAAGATTGAACATAATATGGAAATGGCAACATGGCTTTCAAGATCAGTAATCTACAACTAAGTAATAAAGCAAATAGTCTTATAATAAATGCATTAATTGACATAGAAAGTTGCAATTTTTTAAAACTCACAAAGGCTTTAGGCTGTGTAAATTAGATATTTTAATATACTAGAAAACCTTAGGGTACGAGATTGGCATAA
>CM060950.1:3082097-3109597 GCA_030765055.1 Mantis religiosa | reverse complement strand
ATTTGCCATTTCAGGTCTTTGCACTTTACACTTATACAGATTTGTTTGAGTAAAATCTTTATGAAAAAAGTCAAGTGGTTGGTTATCACCCTGAAAGTTTATAAGGCTGAAAACTACATATTGTACTCCAGCTAATGTGTTGTATTGTGCTGTAATGATCTTTGGAACTCTACAGCCCTGTCTCTGCATTAACATCTGTAGGAAAAAATAACTTTCATATTCATTGTTTTCCAATCCTCAACATTAGCTTCAAAATCGGAAAAACTACCCTGTCAATATCCAAATAAATGCACACATCAAAAGCTCTTTAATGTTCTCTGAAGTTATATCAAGAGCTGCAATACTTCATACATGAGTTATTTTAGAAGCTATACCACTAAATGAAGCCATGATTCCAAATGGTAGTGGCAAATTTGTATATTTCCCATCAAAGAGAATCTTGCCTTATTAGTATTTACTTCAAATATCCAATAACAATCCCTAGGACGAATAGAGCATATGGAAAGGAAAGAGAAACGAGTGGTAAAGTTTCCCCTATGAAGAGGGTACTCTTTTCCCCCGGTTTGTGCCAGTCGCATAGTTCAAATACAGAAAAACAAAATCCATGTGATGCTTAGATCAGATTCTAGTTTCTAGTTGCATACTTATTTATCTCAACAGCTGAAAATGTACAACTGTTCTGAGTATAACAAGCTAAGCTAATTGTGACATGCAAATTCAATCAATTTTACTTTTAACCTTGTCCAAAGCCATTAGTATGTATGTATATATGTATAAACCAATTCTCTTGGCACAGGTAGAGTGATAAGCAGAGCTTGGATTTTTGCATATTTTTTCTTGATAATTAAACATGCATAAACTTTTTCCATGTTTTAAGGAGTTATTTATGGAAGTTTAATAGTGCATATAAATGCATATATAATGGGTTAGTGCATATATAACTAATTTGTGCATATTTATGCATATATTTTACTTTTTCAGCACTCACTCTTGAAATACAAATATTTCACCAAGATACTTTAAAAAGAAGAAAAGGATTGGAGCAAATTTTTCTTTTATTGCTCTGTTCATGTATATCTGTTAGCTATCATGTTTTTTAATTCCACAAAACGGCACAAAAAATGTCAACATAGCTATCAAGAATGCATGCTTCCTGATATAAAAAATATGCCACTCACAGCTTTCAGCAATCATGCAGCAAGTCCTTAAAGTTTTGGTGCAGCCATTGCATCATAAAACTCAATATGGTTTGTATTAATGTTGCCGTATGCCAAAATGATAGTTGTCAGAGACATATCAGGGGAAATAAAGTGTCTTCACAGTAACATTGAAAAAATTGAAGCAAGGAATCCAGGTTTAATACTCCTTCAAGATGGGAATAAGATGTTACAAGGATAATCTTTTTAGAACTTAATGCTTATTCTGTAAGCGGCATAGACTTTTTTCAACAGTATCCTGTGGCTACATGTGAAGAAAGGAGATCATTCTCTTCATATAAAAAACATTTATGGTGACAGAACAAAATTGTTTTTTCCAGAACAAAATGCAAAATGTTTAATTGTTTATTGCAATAAAAATGACTAATGTTAAAATAGACTGAAAATAGATTTAAAAAAATATTAATTTTTGTTAATGTCTGAGTTTACAAATAAACTTGACAATTAAATTAGTTCATCACAATTAATAAATGTGAGAATGTTGAAATAATGTGCTTTATTTTAAATGCATATTATAAAACTTTTAGAACATATTTACCTAATTTTTATATGCACTATAAAGTATGAATATATGTAATAAGCATGTGTATGTGCATGGCTGAATTGCATAACAGTGTCAAACACTGCTTACAACATTTATTACATATTGTAAGCTAGGTGAGAACTTGAAAATGAGCACCAAGTTCCTAATAGATAGTTTGCTTCAATGCAAAGCAACAGTGTTGAAACATAGAACACTCAAGAGGAAAAAGCACAAAATCTTACTTCCTGTACCAGAATTAAAAATTTGCTTTCTTTTTTTTTGGGGGGGAGGGGGGGGGGTTAGCGAGGTGGATTCTTTAAGTAAATGTAATATTACTTCAAGTTGCTGCCTACTGCATTTAATATAACTGAATTTAGTTTTTGTTTCATTAAAATATGACAAAAATAAGCAAAATATAATGGTTTATTCTGCAAAGAAGGAATTTTAAGGGCAGGTATAAATATCTATATCTGCTTATTGTTTATCCCAGAACATATTATACAGGGTTTAAATAGCCATAGGACAATGGCTTAACACTTTTCTAGTGAAAAGAAATTAATATCTTTCACTTATCTCTTCTTCTTTCTAGGATACTAAATTTGCATTGAATTTAAATTTGAACTGAATCATTCAGTGGAGAAAGGAACTAAATCATTATTCAGCACTTTTCAGGAGAGACAAAAACCTTTTAGCCAATAAATTCCTTTTCAGAATTTTCTGTTTGAGATCTTATTATATTCTTTATTACAGTCTTGGTAATATGTATTTTATTTACTCACTTCATTGCTACTAAATAGAGCAAAAAGTAATTTTGAAAAAATTTGACTAAGGTCCTTTCTCGACTCGATTAGCAGTATATTACAACTTAACACTTTTATTAATTTCAAAATGCCATTTTTATTACAATACTGAGGTTTAGCACCTTGAATAACCACAATTACAATAGTCATACTTTATAAAAGTGACACAAAATTAGACATAAAAATGTGTAATAAAATTAAGAATTTTGGAAGAGACATGAAGAGTAATATGCAAATAATTGTTACATTTCCTTTATTTGTAATGAATGCTTTATGAAATCACTGGCCACTGCAATAGATTGTTATAAAATTGTAATGCATCTTCCCCATGTACAGCCGTGGACACAAAGTCATGTCCAAAATGCCAAATTCATCTAAGTCCTACTTGGCAGAGCCCCTTGTTTACACCATCAGCAATACAATTGTGTAGCAACAGCAACAAATTGTCATAAACTCAAAATCTTAATATTACTAACCCTTATTATCAATAATCATAAATAAATACATAACTTATGCTTCAACAACAAACTATCGATATTAAATAAAAATATTAACAAAACAAAACATGAAACAGTTTATATTGCACATCATTACTATACCTGCCACCTTTCAAGTGTGTTCACTGTATCACTGTGGCAAATGTAGGTTACTCCTGTTGTGAGGTTCGCAGGTTCGATTCTCACATGCAGCAAACTTTTTTTTTTAATACCTTTTCTTACTGATGGTGAATATACATCTAGCAGCTATTTATTTTAGACATACTTATTTCATACACAACATTTGGTAAAGTTATAATATGATACGTTATTATGGTCCTTTAAGGGTTTATTTTACCAGATAGCAATATGCTGCAGAAAAAGGCATGTAATGTGCAGAATGAGGTACAAACACATCAAGCAGAAACAGTTCTCTCTCGATGAATCATACTGTGTTTGACAATGGCAAAACGTGAACACAAAAATATAGGCACAAGAAGGTCACTCCTTGCATTGGTCCAAGTAGAAGGTTTGCTTGCAGTTTGTATTGGAGAACCTGCTCTCTATAGCACAGAGGTGGGTAAGAGTATCCAGGGAAGGGACTGAACACTATCATTCTGGTTCAGGAAGAAGACGTGTATCGACTCCCAAAATGGATGCAACTTTAATTGCAGCAGTAGAGAGAAACCCTTTGCAAACTGCTTCTGAAATGAAGGTGAATTCACATTTCCCTATATCAGCTTGAACAGCTCTGCAACGAGCAAATTATGCAGGATCTCATGAGTGAATGCAACTGCTAATTGTCTATCATTCCTGTTCACAGATTTGAATTCTATTGATAATGTGTGGGCTGAGGTGAAAAGGGAGTGACTTTCCAATTTTTTGGTGGATAAGATGGCTTCTGGGCACAAATTCAAGAAGCTTGGAATCTTGTAGATTTCTGTTTACCTTGCTTCAGGCATTTAATTTTGTCTATGCCCCGAAGATTAAGGGCAGATAAACGTGCTGAGGGTCCACACACCAGATATTAATTATGTTTATCTTTCTGTTTTAATTTTAGAAGATAGTTTATACATTCTTTTCTTTTAGGTATTCAACACAAGCGTTTGTAGAATTTTGTTTTTGTGTGCATAGAAAGTAAAATGTCATATCTTCAAATGCAAAAGCTACATAATACAATATTATGTTGTACATACTTAGTTATAAAATCAAACAAACAGAATGATAAGTAGCACAAGATTTGAACTTAGGGACTTAATGAGTGGAAGCAATGTCTTCTTGACCTTTAGGCCACTGTCATGTTATTGTGTGTTCTGTTTTCAGTACGCATAAGTTAACCATTGCACTGTCAGTCACAGACCATTGTACAGTTCTTTTGTGTGCGTTGTGAACACAGCTTTTACAAAGCTCTTCAATCAACACATAGAATCTGGGGATGATTGTTTGTGTCCACGGCTGTACATACTTTACTAGCTTTCGTAAGTTCTCCATTTTCTTATTCTGAATGTGGATTTTGAGCTGTGGAATAGATTGACTTTAGATCCATGCAAAAATTTGATCCAGTTTGCAGCAAACAGAATGCATGTGTAATTTTGATGAATGGGCAGGTCCTTACTATTCCAGGCTTACGGTTTCATACATTATGTATAATTCTTTTTTGTTTTCTGGAAAGCCCTTCCTTGCTGTTTCTGTGGAAGCACTATTTTTCTTGAAAAGTTCTGGCCACCACTTATCAAAATTCATAAGGCTTTCTGCCTGAAACATAGTTATTCCAGATACACTATTAGGTATCAGCTCCACATATTCTTTAGGAGTCTAAATTGAGTCACATTTTGAGATATCTTTCTTTCATTATTCCAAACATTCATCACATGAAAGGTATGAATGGCCCCTCTCTGGAAATTGGTAAATGACATTATAGAACTTGCCTGGGTTAATGCAAGGCACATTCATATTCACATGTAATTTTAGTTTTGCCCTTATGATCCATCCGAGAACAGGTAGAGTTCTTTAATGTTTTCTGGCAGAGAAGTCTGGAGATAATTGAACAAGAGAGAATATACCTCATTTGCCCCCATCTCTTCCTTCATGATACAGATGCTCAACACAACGCTTGCATTTGATCTTATATATACAGCAACTCTTCACCCATAGCTGTCCTAAAATAAAATGTTTCCTGCATGAAGTCAAATACTTAACCAGCAACATGACTATCTTTAATCTGTTCCACTTGCTTTAAGGCATTATAAAATCTCTTACTTCTATACTTATGCTCATAAAGATTATTTGTGCTGTCCTCTTGTGCTGTCAATGATGTTAGGCATTTTCTTTTTTCTTTTTTTTTTTTTTGGCCTGTAGTTCCTCACATCTGCTACAAACATCAAGTTACGGGCAACCAAAGGTATAATTAGTGTTTTCAGAGAAATACTCATTATAAAAATACTATACTTTACATCTACTTTTTCTATTGAAAAAGATCATGCATTATTTTGATATTCAAGCATGCATCCAAGTATTTATTTCTTTACTATAATTTTGAGTCAAACTATTACTTCATGCTCCATTCTTTGCCAGCAGGGTGGTTTGAAGTATGAATGAATGGATATGATCATGTATTTCATTCAAGACATTTTCTGTAATTTTGGTGGTGCACTCATTTTCACCTTGTTTATTTCTTGAAATTTGATCTTCAACAAGGGGTTTTGAAATTTGAAACTCTCATTTCTATGACACAGCATGGAGGTTAAGAGACACTTGTCTGCAAGTATCCAAGGGTCTACCTTCTACAACAACAAAATAATCAAAAGAATGTTGCCTCTTGTTACCTGCAGATCCATTCTCTTGTCTCCTTGGTCGTCTTTGCTCTACATCTTTAATAACAATCAGCCCTTGAGCATTTTTATCTTCTCTGTTGAGAAAATGTGACAGAATTTTCAGTGGTTGTGTATCATCAATAAGATGAAAGCATTCCATCCGACACCTAAAAACAGTGTTCAATCACATTAGTGTCTGTTGGAGCTCTTATTGTAAAATATCAAAGTAATGCATTATTAATTTGCTGCTGCAATGTTTGTACATTGTCTTTACTCACATGCAATCTGCTCCAATGCTTTTTCCAGTTACAGGATTGCCCCTTTCATTCTAATATGGTAAGCCGTGAACTCTTGCATGTTTTATTTTTTCTTGTGTGCTGCTTGTTTCTCTTTCTTTTACATGACATGATTACTTAACTGCAACGAGCTTCCAACTAAACAACTACACAAGACAAGAATGAAGACAGAGGCATAATATATCACCCTCAAAACATATTCTTGGTGCATCAGTAGTGCTTCATGTATGGTTCATACCTAGCTTACTGAGGAGAAAAGAATTAAGTCACTGACATAATTCCTTTTTCCTTCTAATGAAGACATAGGAAACGAATTTTCTCTCCTTAGGAGCTATTATACAAAATCCTTTTCAGCATATGCCTATGTATTTATGTCAAACTGCAGCAGACGAGCAAAAAATGACTTAGCTCACTTTTTTTATCAATGAATCCAATTATAACTCAGATGATGTTCCCAATCAGAGAAACCAATAAATAAATAAATTATTCAGCTTGAGACACCTATATCTATCATACAAAATGCAATTCCATAATTAAAATATTTATTTTAAATTACTGTAATATAACAGTTTGATCCTTAACGCCTTTGAAGATTCCACTCTACACATATTAACATTATACACCATTTTTAATTTATCTGTTCATTGCACATTGCAGCTAAAGTTTTTAAGCAATATTTGGTTTAGAAAAGAATATCATATCCAGCATAATATATTTCTCCATGAGGAGCTTGAGCACAGCACATTTGTTTCACTTCTCTGAGGTAGGAATATACGTCTTTTCCTTTTCACTTTGTACATTTTAACTTTATTTTGTATACGTGTATGTGAGAGAGGGAAAGGAAGAGGGAAAGAGAGGTAGAGAATAAATATTTTCAAATATGGCCATAGCAAAATATGAATGACATTAAAGGCAATAATCATCAATGGTGGAGTTTCTTTTCTTTTCATCTGTCATGCATTCCAGACACAATACAGTTGACATGTTTTCATGGTATATCTCAGTAAATAAAATAAATATACAAGGTGCAAAGTTGCTTCAGTTTTCAAAAACTATAACAATGTAGTTCAGTACCTTTAGCTGGTAGTTCGTACAAAAGTGAATTTTGCAAGTTCATCAAAGATGACATGTTCAAGAGGGAGAGACGGAGAGTGAAAGTGAGAGAGAGAGAGAGAGAGAGAGAGAGTGTGTGTGTGTGTGTGTGTGTGTGTGTGTGTGTGTGTGTGTGTGTGTGTGTGTGTGTGTGTGTGTGTGTGTGTGTGTGTGTGTACTTCAATACACACCCTTCATGAAAATTTGGAATAAATCACTAAGAGGCATGTATGGATTGTACAGCACTGCATTATAACATTGCAGTTATAATTACTCAATTTTAGAAAAGCAAACAAGATATTTCTTCATCAAGATGTATAGCAACATAAGGTGGATAGACAAGAAAAACAAACGTTATCTGGGAAACACAGGAAACATACACATAAGTACACTGTTTCTCAGAAATATAATTTGAAAACAAATAATCAAGATCTGCCAAGAACCTGCTTTAGAAAAATAAAATGTCCTAATACAGTACTATGCAGATTAATTGGGACAAACCGGAAAATTATAAACATAAGACTATTATGAATATTTATGTTTCTCTTATATTTTAATAGAAAATGTGGCCTCCTTTGTCTGTGGGTATCTCTTTTGTATTATATGATTTCAAAAGGTGTTGTACGCTGAATTTGTTTTGTACACTGATATACTTCACATTATTCATCATTCCTTCAGTGGAGTGAAGGGTTTCTGTGAAGGGTCCAAAAAATGTGGAACATCCTCAAAACATGACCTTTGGTGGGTGCTTTGGGTCCTGCTGGATGTGGCCAGGATGAAGAGGCTCTACTAAAGAGCACGGAACGAATCTTGTTCTATTTTTTCACCCAGGACACTTTTTCTTAGGGGTACCATGAGTTGTTTCTTGACAGGATGCTGTGCCGGGCAGCCACACTTCAGAAGGTGGCGACGTAGCGTGGAAGCATTTATATAAATCCCATGAGAGGCAACATCTCTTTATGTCATTGCTGGTCTTCTTAGGGTTGATGATGCTGATTCTTCAAATTAGGGCATCATTCCTGGGCATAAATTTCCTTTTTGCCCTACACTGTCCTTTTCTTGATATTTTCGTGTCCCTCATAATCCTTGGCGTACCAGATTTACCAACACAAAATGCATCTGCTATCTGTCTTATACACTTACCTCCATGTTTACACTAAGAGCAAATATTTTTGCCCTTTTATGGGGTGTGATATTCATAGGAAGGAAAAAAAAAAACCTCAATACATGCATGTAAATGTATCAATATCACTAAATACAAATTTAGACTGAATAGAAGAAAGAATTATCATTATATAGAATAAAAAGAAGTATTTCAGAAAGTGGAGTGCCATTGTTACTAAAATTAGGCAAGTGAGTCAACCTTGTATATACTTATCTCCACTTACAAGTTTTTTGATGAAGACTAGTTTCTGGAAACCTCTTCCCTATTGTCAGTTCTGTGGTTGACTGATGATGCATCCGGTGTCTGCATCTGGCTTGGTGTCGTGCTGCCATCTATACTCTGTTTCATATAACCTTGCCCCACTGACATGTATCACTCCACGTACAACCTACCCCCTCAACCTAATTGGCTAATGCTTTCGCGCCATAGGCGGTGCCTTTCCGTCACATTTAAACCTGCAGTAAACGTCATAATAATTGCCGGGAAGATAAATAGAATCATACAAATAAGGATATGAAGGCATGCAAAAATACAAGTTTATAATGAAATGAGCAAGTTGGAATTTAATGACGGAGCAATGTAACTGAAACAAGTTTATAATGAAAGGCCTTCAGCCTTTTCCACTGGGATTTTTTAAACCAGCACACATACCTTTCAAAAATGCTTGTCTTTCAGTCTTAAAAGTCGTGTCACGCCATACCTTACTTTTCGTGTGTTCTTCATTCTCCCAAATCTCGTCAAGGTAGTATATTTTGCGACTTGTATCTCAGTGCAGTCTGACTGTCCTTAAATAACGTCTTCGCCACACAGCAATATCGCCTCTGTTTTTAGCACATTTTTCTTGCCTGTTTTTTCATTCACAAACCCCAGCTGTATAAGCAATCTGCTGAAATTTGGTGAATCTGCATCCTCATTTACAGCAAATGAAATGTTATTTATGTTAGAGAGTTCGTTTCTAAAGAAAAAACTAAACACATGACGACACACAGCACTTTTCACTATTTTCTCCGAGCACGCACTTTTGCTTATTCCTGCTTTTGCCTGGAGTGGTAAGTTTTCCTGTTTTCTCAATTTCCCATCGCGATGTTCCTACGGATCTAACACTCACACCTGTAACTTCAGAGCACAGCTGTTCGACTTCTCTCACTGACAAAGACGGATTCTTCTCTATGAGTGCATTAAACACATGCACCGCAATTCTTTTTTCACCTGTTTGCAAGGATTTACCATTGCGATGCTTCAGCAAAAAACTGGCGGTAGACTCTGCCATTATTCATAAAAGTACACGCGCAATAAACGATCAATAAAATAATTTAGCTTTTGCACTAGGCACAACCTTCGAATGCCGATATATGACTAATCCAGTTCAAAACAAGGTCAGTGATAAAAGTCATATAAACAAATATGTACTGCTGAAGCACTTGCTATCGTGTCATGTGCTTGAGAGCAAAGGAACCTCCTCTTTACTTTGTTTGAGAATTAACATGCATTTCAGATAAATCAACTGTGTTGCGTAATATATTTAATTAAAATAGTTATGAAAATATAAATTTAGCAATTCTCTTCCAACACATATAGTTATATACAGATATATCACCATGTTAAATAACGAACTAATTTTTACCGCACGACAGTCTAACACAACAGCAGCCAATGAGAGGTGATTAGGTCACATGAGCAGTAAGAGATACTGGGCAAGCTTACGTGAAACAAGGATTAATGTCCTGGTAAATTTGTTGATGTCATCTACTGCGGGAATTTCAAAATTCATCAAGAGGTTCTGTTTCTTCGTAATAAATATGTTTTCCCAAATCTGTAGTTCCAGAGGTTTCTTTACCTGTTTGATCAGTTCTATTTCTTGTTTTATGTTGTGATTCTCCGACCAAAAGTGATGTGCTACGGCCGATTTGTCCATGTGTTTGAATTTAATATTTCTGAAGTGTTCTTTCATTCTTGTTCCTAGATTTCTTTTGGTCTTACCAATGTGTATCTTGTCACAATCCTGGCAGCTCATTTGGTAAATGCCTGATAATTGAGTTTTCGGTGTGCTATTTTTTAGAGGGTGGTTTAGTAAGTTGCGGATGTTGTGTTTGTTCTGAGGGGCTAATTTTATGTTGAAGCTCTTAAATATCTTTTTACATTTTTTGAAGTATTTTGGATGAAATGTGTGTGTGTGTGTGTGTGTGTGTGCGTGTGTGTGTGTGCGTGTGTGTGTGTATTTAATATTCAGAATTTGATAATAAAATCATTTTTCTTCTTGCTTCCCAATGTTTGGAGACTAGATCTTCTTGATTTTGGAGAGTTTCACATACAGTTAGATGATCGATGTTCATTAAATCGTCTTTACCACATAAACAGCACTTTGGAGAAGTTGTTAATCCAACCTTGAATAAATGTCCATTCAAACAATCGTGGCCTGTGATTAATCTGAACATTACTACTGAAGATTTTCGAGGTAGATCTGGAATTGTCTTTAGTTTGTTGTGGAGATCTTTCCAATTAAGTTTTTCAGAGGAAACTAGATAGTTGTTATATAGTTTTGTGAAGATGTTTTTGATTAATCTTTTAACTGTTTCATAGGGTATATTTTGTTTCATTGTTTGAAATATTTTGGAACCCTTCTTGGCCAACATATCTGCTTGCTCATTGCCAGAAATTCCACAGTGAGATGGTATCCATTGGAAAACTATACGTATATTTAAATTTTGAAGATTTTTAATCATATTATGAATTTCATTTATCTTTTCGGTTTTTGGGCAGTCATCTGAAATAATAGCCTGAATAGCTGCTTTAGAATCTGTTAAGAAAACTATGTTGGAAAGCTTATTTGTCCAGGTAAATAGATTTTGTAAGGAAGTATAAATTGCATCAATTTCTCCATCAAAACTTGTTAAGTAAATTCCAACATGCTTTTAGAAAGAAAAGAATTTACAGGTAGCTCCTGCTCCTGCTCCATCTTCTTGATTATAAAGAGAGCCATCTGTATAGATGTGTGTCCATTTGTCAACTGGATATCTTACATTTATGGTTTCAAGGGCATATGCTTTAGCTTCTGTAGATGAGTATTCTTTCTTTTTAAAATCTGCAAGTAAATCTAGGTAGTATTCTAATTCAATGATGTTCAGTGGGTTATTAAGAGACATGAAAGGTTCTATTTTGGATGGGTAATTTAGTTTATTTCTTAGTTGTTGAACTTTCTGTATGAAGCCTAATTGAGTTTTCAAACTGAAGGTGTTTTGTTTTACCCATTTATTATTCCCTGGAATTCTTAAAGAGCTTTTCATATGTTAAAAGGGCTTGCATTTCTAAATCTGTCATTATGGGTCTGTTAC
Source organism: Mantis religiosa (assembly GCA_030765055.1). NCBI lineage: Eukaryota > Metazoa > Arthropoda > Insecta > Mantodea > Mantidae > Mantis > Mantis religiosa. The sequence goes on along the minus strand of CM060950.1, from coordinate 3,097,883 downwards.
ATGTAAATGCTTGTAAGGTTATTATAGGAGTAGTTTTTATAGCTCCAGTAATTAACCTAAGAGCTTGATTTTGATTTGATTTGTTTTTTGATGAAATGTAAATTTGCCATATCTGGCGTTTGGGTTGTCTAGTTTTTTTAACGTAGTAATGTCCCATAAGTTTTTGTTTCTTTTGTGTCTGTAGATCAGATTTTTGATGAAATTTGTGTTATAGTTGTTCAATTCAGCAACTTGGTGTATGTGAGTGTACTCCTGTTTACATTCTGTTTTTGTTAGCGGAATGTTGATTAATCTGTGAACCAAACTATGGAATACTGCATATTGATGATGTACTGGGTTGAATGGGTTGCATTTAATGTAATTGTCAACATGTGTTGCTTTTCTGTATATTCCAAATTGTAATCCTGTTGGTGTTCTAATGATTTTCAAATCTAGAAAAGGTAGCCAGCCATTCATCCTGTTCTACTTCAATGGTGAAAACTATGGATTTCTCTTGTAGGTTTAGCAACTTTATAGCATCCTCGGTTAGTCTTCTAGGGACTATAGCAAACACATCATCGACATATCTATGCCAATATTTGAAAATATGTGGAAAGGCTTTAGTAATGTATGTTTCCAAATTACTCATGAACAGATTAGCTAGTAATGGTGAAAGAGGGTTACCCATGGCCAAGCCTGCTGTTTGTTGGAAGATCTTGCTGGAGAACGTGAAGCTGTTTTGTTCAATACATAGGATGGTTAATTTGATGTATTCCTCTATTTTATCATTAGATGGCAGCATGACACCAAGCCAGATGCAGACACTGGATGCATCATCAGTCAACCACAGAACTGACGATAGGGAAGAGGTTCCCAGAAACTAGTCTTCATCAAAAAACTTGTAAGTGGAGAAAAGTATATACAAGGTTGACTCACTTGCCTAATTTTAGAAAGAATTATCAGTTAAATTAATTGTCCTTATTGGTACATTGTTGTAATGTTTTTAAACAAAACGTATCTAGGAATAATACAATGTGTAATATAATTTAAATTCAGTGCTGTTCCAATTTTAACTGCACAGTACTGTATGTCAGAAACTCTGGCAAAGCAGCTGACAAAGATTTTTACTTTTTTTTTTCCCCTCTGAAAGCCATAACTCAAATGCTATTTCCAGTTATTTCTGTTAGTTTCTTAAACAGCTATTTTATGAATAACCTCGTCATCCAAAACATGCGATGCTCATGTGTGTGTGTGTGTGTGTGTGTGTGTGTGTGTGTGTGTGTGTGTGTGTGTGTGTGTGTGTGTGCGTGTGTGTGTAGTTGTGCGTGCACACACGCGCACGCAAATACATGATTCTCTCAATTCTCATTCCGAGGTGCTTTACATCCTTTTTTAATACTTATTTTGCGTGTACCAGGTTGATGTCCAAAAGCCATGATGTTCATTCTAAGGTACTTTACAGCCTTTTCTGAACCTATTCTTTTGCCTTTACAAGGTTGTCTGCCAAAAACTTGATGCTCGTGTGTTTTAAATAGATATTCATTTTATGTTCTTGTTAACTTTCTTCTAAATATGACGATTTCTTTGGGTTTTTGTTTCTGGTTGCTGGATGCATGTGCAACCAAAAAACTTGATGCTCATGTGTACAAAGATTGTGCCAATGCTCATTCTAAAGTGCTTTACATCCTTTTTATAGTTTTTCCCCCTTAAAGTATGGACATTTGTGTAGTTCATGTGTAACAACATGCATAGCCAGAACCAATTCTGGATCAAAATTTGAACACCATCTTAATTTCATTTTACATTTAAAAGCATTGTATCAAATGATAATTTAGAAAGAGCAAGTTGTGAACCTAAAACATGGATATGTTGCAATATTTTTATATCCATTAGCTAGGCACTGCTAATCCCTAATAAACAATGCATTAGAGACTTTCTTTTTGCTGCACATAGCCATTGCTGTCAGTATAAAATCAGATTCAATACTAGGAGCCTTCAAACAAATCACACAATGAGCATCATACCTGCATGAAAGGCACACAATGACAGTTTTATCAGTTCCAAAAAAGAAACGTGCATGACTTATCCAAGTAAATGCTAGGTGATATTACTTATCCAAGTAACTGAAATAATTATAGCTAATAATGAAAACTGAAGTATGAACATAAGATTAATTTGATTGACTGGAAACACTGATAACACTTTCTTTAAATTATAAATTTGTATGGAGGAACTAGTGGAATGCACAGTGTAAAGAAAGAATGTGCACTCAAATTAAGTTCTAATGTTACAAACATAAACGCAGTTCAAACATACGTAGATGTCCTTCTCATTGCTAAATATCTCCTGCTTATTTGAGGTTTATATGCTTCACTGTTAAATTTCATGGCAATGCAAGAAAGTTATCAGTGTGCATATCATAAAAAATTTGAATTTAATTTTATGGAATATCTGCATGACATATATCATGCTGAATATCTTCTTGTTAACAGCAGGATCTTAAGCAATGTATTGCACAATTAACACTTCAAATCTTAACTTCTTGATCCCAACTTTCAGCTATGAAATTATCTAGATATAATGACATAAAAGTTCATTACTGTAGTTTCTAGGGCTCAATTCCCTTTAAATACCAACATCATGACTGGAAAAGCTGGCCTGAGTGCCTGAAGTCGGGATCTGACAGTAGGCGGTATCTGCCCACCCTTCGCTCTGCTGAATCTGCTGCACATGAAATTTTAAAAGAGAGAAAAGTAAACAATCAAAATGTTTCACTGGCTTGAGTAAAATTATAAATTATACAGTAATATAAAACATTAGGACCAAAAACCAGACATCATCCCTTATGAGCTGTAAAATAAACTCACCAAGGAAGCACACATTTCAAGAGCACTGAACAGTAACATTCTTGAAGCAGATGTGTAAGAAATACGACTCATCTAAAATTTAATAATAGTAACATTCTTGTTTTCTTCTTATAGCTTTAAAACTGCTAAACTTTGGCAAAAGTTATTTTTGTTGTTTACATTTAAAATACATACTACTCAATGAAACCTACAAATGATTATTACATTTCTGAGAACTAGATTTGTTTTGTAAATTCACGTGGAACTGACAGTGTTGTTGATTTGGTATATTCTGATAATCAACCATGTGTGATCTCACTTCTTTTCTTCACCATATAATGTTAGCAGTAACTCAGCAACAATCTCAAAAGAAATGGGGGCTTACCTGTTTCTTCTTTTGTACAGAACATACAACTCTTATTTATATATGGAAGAAGTTAGAAATCACGATGTGTTAAGAATGTGTCTGACTGACCCATGTTTCTGTTGTGGTGGTTGTCTGTTATGGCAGCATCATGTGGCAGTGAAATATGCTTCCAGAGGGTACTTGGTGGTGGTAAATCAAAATTCATTAACTGGCAATTACGCATGCTTGGAGGAATTTAGTAACAGTGATGTCAAAATTAATTGAAAAAATATTTGCAGTTGACTTTTTGAAATTTTGTCACTTAACATTTTTATATTAGAGGTTGAGAATGGAAGCAACGGCTCCCAAAACTAGTCCCTCAATAATAAAAGTACAAAGTATATTATATTAATTATATTCATTATAATATTAATTATAATAATAAGTCTTAATTATATATATATATATTACTTTGAAATAGATTAAAAGACCCTATACCACAAGAACAAAAAGCAGAAATTTACAAAACCAATTGTTCCAATTGTAATAAAGTATACATAGGAAAAACAAAAAGAAATTTAGAAACCACAATAAAGGAACAAATGAGATGCTTAAAATACAAACAATTGGATAAATCTGTAATTTCACACCATTTCTGGACAACCAACCATAACATCAAACCAAACATTACACTAATCAAACCTACCAGTCATGCAGCAGAATTGGAGGCATGGGAAAAGATCTTCATTTTGAAACACAAACGACAGTTAAGGAATTTTGATTTACCACCACCAAGTACCCTCTGGAAGTACATTTCACTGCCACATGATGCTGCCATTATAGACAACCACCACAACAAAAATAACAGACATCGGACAGTTGGACATATTCTGAAGATGGAAACACATGTTCCAGGAACATGTTGACAGAAATGTTTTTTAAAAAAAAGAAGTAATGTTAGTATACAAATAAAAATATTTAGTAATTATTTTCCACTTATCTTAAGAAGTTGATGACAATACTTCTATCCTCTTATTGTCATCAACTTCTTAAGTGGAAAATAATTACTAAATATTTTTATTTGTATAATATTTATTACTCCACTGTAACTAGATTCATTTTCTGTGTAATCAGTAATGTTAGTGTTAGTAATATCGACTCATCATAAGTAATTACATACAAATTTTAGTTATGAATAGGGCCCAGAAGTTGCTGACCTAAAAATTCTCTAAAAACGAGCTATAAAATGCCCTAAAATTATAAAAAAATGCACATAAAATGAAAAAAAAAAAAAATGATCTAACAAAAATGAACAATTTCTTTCATAATAATAAATCAATAACTGTCACCGACAAATAATGAATATATGGTTCGAATAACCACATTTTAAAATTAACTTTCTTAGTAAATAATGCAATTATTGCTACTAAAAAATAAATTCAAAATTCATCAGGTCATTTTAAATTTTATAAAATATGAAAGAATAAGTTACTGTACCCATTAGCCAAAATATATCTTACTTAGCGTTGGTCATCTTCAAGTTATCAAAAGTAAAGGAATGGCGGTTGTCAGCTAAAACTGCTTTATACTTTGAGAAACTTCTCTCCACTTCCACAGATGTTATAGGTGCATATTTGAAAAACACTATGTCACTGCCTGTTAAATCCTGTTTAAAAATATCAGTTCTGAGGTTTCCTCCAGACAAGATATCGGCAATATGACAAACTGTTTGGTATCCTTTATTTTTGTCCAACACAAATTTTAGTTTCTGTCTAATTTTGTCCCCAATCTCACCTTTTACATTTTGTATCCTCTCTTCCCCAAACCTTACTAACTCAATTGACTTATCCAATAGCATGCCACTTTCTTCAAGGCAGGTTAGGGTATCCATCAAAAATGCAAAATTTGATTTAATTAAAGCTAATTTATCTTGGATTTGAGTATCAGAAAACAGATCCTATGCGCTCTCAATTGCCTTAGAATCTACCCTATCCAAGCTATTCACCACTTCTCTCACTATTTGAAAATTGTCGCAGTGCAGTTAACCATGTACCCCAGCGTGTTAAAATTGTTGCTGGGGGCAAAACTATATTAGGGGCTTTATCTTTGAAATACATAGTTCGGGTTGGCGCTTTCGAAAATATTTTCTTTACTGTGGAAATTAGTGTATCTACTTCTGGAAATGTTGATGTGACCTGTTCCGCCATGATGAATTTGATGAAAAGCATGGGCCAAACATGTAACATGCACCATCTTAATGTAAAATAATTGGATCGATTTTGCTGCCTTTACCATGTAAGGCACCGCGTCTGTTAGGAAGAGGAGCACGTCATGCTGTATTCACTAAACCACAATAAACACATGGATTTATCAAACAGTTTGCACATCTGGCAGTGGTTAACAGCTTCCATAACCTCAAAGGTTAGAAGAAACATTTGTCTGGCACTAGTAGCTTCTAGCGTACCATTGGCCACATAACGCCCCTCTAAATTGGTTGTCTCATCAATTGATACATACATTTTTTTTCCCATTCACACATTTACGTATTCGGTTTAACTTGTCTTCATAAGATTTTTGTAGGTAACTTTTACGCAAAGTTGATTAATTTGGAATTGTATGACCAGTGTGACGTTCAAGAAAATCTCGTAATTTGGAATTAATTTTCCTAGCGGAATATTTGCACTAACAAACACTTCACATAATTCTTTATAAAAGGATGATGAATTGCTACTTGACGTCGAAGCCGTTTCTTTGAACAGTAACTGAGACATTTGTCTTTTTTTCACATTTGGAAGAGCTCGCAAATGTTTTTCTGTGGATGCAATCCACATATATTGCATGATGTAATAAGCGATTTCTCAAATTGTGCGTCATAAATTCACCAGCACTGTTAGGACGCTGACCTGTGTTAATTACATGTTTACCACACTTACAAAGTTACTATTTCATATAAAATATATAAATGAACTTTTAATCACAGATTATTTTAAAATCCCCCAAAAAGCCCATGGGTCAGGGTCAGGTTCGCCACGGGAATCGAACCTGGGCCTCCTGAATGCGGACTACAAATGAAAATAACCTATAAATTCGTGAAAAAGAAAGAAAATGATCGGAAAATGCATTTAAATGTTAAAAAATTACTATTATAAAAATGTGGAAAAAATGAATTTTGATGACCTACAAAAACCATAAATATGTAACTTATTTGTTCCAGAATGCACTTAATTTCCAATAAGCATCATCTATGACTACTCAGAAAAAAGATGACTTTTCATCAAAATCCAGGCCCTAGTTATGAAATACCACAGAACTTCTTTACATGGAGAGAGTATATATCATCTTTTGAAACACTGAGCTTCAATTATTTTGAAGTAACTTGGAAATTGATGTTCTTTTTCAAGACATCAAAGTTCCTGAAGTACTCCGCTCTCATGTAGTTTATACATTAACACTAGAGTGCCTGGTGGTGGTCAAGTGAATCCTTTTAATTTTTTAACGCTCATACCAGTTTTGGAAATATTTTTCATTTGTTCTGTAACTTTTATTCTCTTTCAATGAATGTTAGCTAACCAATATTTATTTTGCATTAGGGTATACATTTTTAAAATAATAGCAATTTTACCATGGGTTCCCAGAGGCGGTCAATTGATTGCTTCTTTACCCGCATTTTGCATAGCTGGAACCGACAATAATCGTTACTGCACAAGCCTATTTTTAGCTCAGTGTAGTGCAGCACATGAGTAATTGTCAGCTCTTGTATCCATATCTAAAATTTCGCTTAGTTTTTCATTGTTGTGTTGATCACATAGATTTCTGAGCTCATTCTTGACATTCGTACAGGTTGTTTGCCAAGCTCACATGCATCCCTTTCACAATCATGGCCTTTCTGAAACTGAAATTCTGGAAGCTCTTTGGAATATATCTCCAATGCAATCCGAGGTAGACAAATTTGACTGACAATTCATTCATGAAAGTGTAAGTTCTGGAAATGAGGGTGGTCCAACTTCTGAGAAGGTTAGCAATAATAAATTACTAGAAGAGATCTCGGATCATACACCTGATGAAGCTGGTAAGTGAGAAGTTCATATAATTTTATTTTGCTATAGTTATTACGCATATAACACAAGATAATGTGGACTGGGCTTTTATTTCATCTCATACTGAACAAATATTTCTCGTATACACAGCTGAAGAAACCATACAGACTGTTAGAGATGGTTCTGATACCTGAGCTGCACCTGTTGCTCTCCATGAAAGAGGAAGAGGGAGAGGAAAATGGAGAGGCATGAAAATATTGTAAGCACTACAATTGTAGCATACCTATGCATTTTTGTATATTTACACATCTATTTTGTGTGCCAAAATTTCCAGGTAGTATAGTACATGCCGCTGAAAGACTAACATTGGTGGCCAAGTATATGGCACTGATGGGACACGATTGACACGCATCACATTTACAAACTGTACAGGGAGGAGAAGCCAGCAAAACATTATTCATGAAGCTGCTGGCCCTATGGGGCATGCAAAACGCTCTGTTCTGGAAGAATCCCAAGCCAGCGCAATTTGATTGTTCATCAGTGAATCTATGTTGCGACTGATGAAGAAATGGCACACATAGTGCTCAATGATACTTCCTGGATTTTGAATTTGGAAGAGTTAGAAGCATTCATAGCTGTACTGTATGCTCGAGAAGCATATGGAGAAAGATCTGTCATTGAGAGATTTGTGGAATCATGAATGGGGACCTCCTCCTTTCAGTCAAACAATGGCAAGAAACAGATTTCTAGAAATCATGCAGTTTCTTTGGTTTGATACCAAAGCTACTTGTCAGCAGCATAAAGAAACAGACAAGTTTTGTTTGGTCTCTTATATCTGGACCAAACTGATTGACAACTGCATTGGGTGCTACAGGCCGTCTGAATTCTTGACTATAGCTGAACAGCTGTTTCTGTCAAAATGTTGATGCCCTTTCACTCAGTACATGAGCAGCAAAGCCTAATAAGTATGGCATGAAATACTGGTTGCTTACTGATGCTAAAGTGAGGTATATTCTAAATGGGTTACTGTACCTGGGAAAGAATGAAACTAAAACAGCAAAAACCAGTCTTGGAGAGTATGTTACTCTATGTCTCATGGAACTTTTTTTTAGGAAAGGAGCCAAATGTAACAACTGATAGTTTCTTCACCTCTATCAAACTAACAAGAGAACTACAGAAGAGAAGTACAAGCATTGATGGTATTGTTAATAGAGCTAGAGGGGAAGTGCCTCCATCTGTGAAAAAGGGTCAAGATATACTTCATTCAAGCGTTGTTTATAGAAGTGACGGTATTACTCATATATCTTACCAATGGAAGGTCAAGAAAAATGTGCTTATTCTTAGCACTATGCATTTCAATGCAACTATAGATGACTCTTCCAGATTAAAAAAGGGTAAGCTTTTACAATTACACCAAATATGGTATGGATGTTACAGATCAAATGTCTTGCAAATAAGTGTTAGAGCCATGACAAGGCACTGACCCATTCATGTTTACTATAACATTCTAGACCTAACTATGATCAACACTCATACTTGTATAAGCTGATAACTGGATCCACAATGTCTAGACGGTCATTCATAATGAAAGTTGTGGAAGCACTGGCTATGCCATACAGGAATTCATGACGACTACAGTCACCATCACTCAGGGTTGATGATGGGAATGAGGGAACATATAAGCCTACTAAATGTGAAACATGCCAAATAGGTCGAAATTTAACTGTATTGGAACACCACAGTGAAGCGTCATAAATATGACTCATCTATAATTTAATAATGCCAAATAGGGTTATGCAAGAAAAACAACATAATAGACAGTTGTTTGACATACAAAAAATTTGTGTGGTTCATATATAAGCAAAAAGTTCTGCAAAAAAAAAAATGTTATTCCGATATCTCCGAGAATGCTTCAATGCAATAGCTTTTTTGCATGTATAGATAAAACCTGTATTTTATAACCTATATGCTTTTTCATACAAGTAATGTGATTCTATGTAGCACAGAACAAAACTAATTGCTATAACAAACCATTTTTATTTTTCAGGAAAATATGCACATATACCTAATATAAGAAATAAATAATTTCTTTTTGTACTTAGTGTAACTGCTCCAGCAAGAACTGGGAGGAAGAATAATAAGAGGAGTGCTGTGATACCACACCAGGACGATTAAGTCAAAATGATATCATAACAGCCTGAGTCAGTACCAGATACTGAGCAGAAATCAAGTGTATACTACGTAAACTTATTCTTGAAGCTAAATGTAAACTGGATTCAAATCTGGCTTGTTGCTTAAAACTAAAATCATTCCCCCTATTCCATCACAGTATGCCAGAAGGTGATAAGCAAGAAATTTCATAATTTTTGGTAATAAAAATGCTTAAAAATATAGCAGCGGTCAACTGACTGTTAATGGGCATTTTAGGAGGTAGTTCTAACTTGAGCATTCTTGTGTTACGCGTGATTACATTTTGTCTTCACCATAACTGTAATGCATGAAATGGCAAAAAAGCTTGTAAGTCTTTCTTATGGTTCTCCATCAGTGCTGAATGTGTATCATAGGATACAAATTACAGCCACTGCATAGAAGGATTTGTTTAATGGAAGAAACAATCCCAAACAGCCCACTTTGAAGTTATTATCAAACACATTGATCTGACCAAATTATAAGATGTCTAACACTGCCAAAAAGAGATAATGTCCTGAATTATTGAACGATAGAGCTGAAGAGGCACAAGACAACTTCAGAAGCACTGTAACTTGACCAGCAGCAACATCACTGATGCAGTAATTTTAAGCAGAAACCTGGCACTGATAAAACATTGTGGTAGCACTGGGAGTAATAGCACCTGTTGCATGTCAGGACACAAATTGATCATTCTTCCATACTAGCTACGTGAAGGCTAAGATTTGTATATCACCACAAAGGATGCATATCTCATTGTATATGAGAATACTGTATATATTTATATATCTCATTCTATATAATAGTGGGTTGCCAGGAAAATATGAATCAGTTGGAGAATTTAATGTCATGCTGGCATGTTAGCCATGGTAGCTCAATGGTTAAGAGCAACTGAACAAGAGACTGGAAGATCCCTGGTTTAAATCCTGGCTATGGCATTGAATTCAGTCTGACTACCTACATAAAACCATGTTTTTTCTTTCTTTCTTGGTTGCCTCCATATTCTCTCTAGTCCAGAATAAGCTCTTTCATTTCTCTATGGTGCAGTTCAGCTTTAACTTCAATGTTGGATTTTTTTATTTTTTCATTTATATGGTGCCTATAAGAGGCAAATGGAAAAGAGGGTTGGAAAGAGGTTCATAATGGAGGTAATGGCTTCCAAAATTAGTCCCTCAAAAATATTAAAGTGTAAGTGATGAAGTGTCAACAAACCGACTACAAATAGTTTTTTCAATGTTTAAACAATATTAAATTCCAAGAAAAATGTCTAAGTTTAAAGCTTGGATATTAAATTTAAAAAGTAACTTCAAAAATAATGTTTTGAGGAATAATTAGACAAAAAGACAATTATAAAGGAAAGGCATAAGAAGATGATACAAAGACATGAAGATACAAAAATTGTTCAGCCAACTAGCAAAGAAAAGGTTATTAACAGTGAATGTTGAAATGAAAAACAACTGGAAAAGAAAAATCTCTTTTGATAAATATAACAATATTTTTTTTTTTTTCATGACGGAGAGAAGCATCCCACTAATGCTTCCTTTAAATTTTAAACAAACTTGAAATACAAAATTATGTGTCATAAGTCAGCCCCACATATCATCCATTGCTATGACAGTACTTCCCTCACAAATTCAGGAAGGAAAACTAGCAAAAACAACAGAAGGTGGGGGCAAATGGTCTATTATAGGCATGAATAAAAGTCAAGGAGAAAATGGTGTTGGAACTTATTCCACTTCAAATTTAACAGCTGTTCACATCAAGAGGACAGTATCGTACACCACCTTATTCTGTATCTAAGTTTTAAAAAATAATATTAACGTGCAATGATACAAAATATGTCTGTCAAATTATACATTTAGCAATCAATGTAAAAGTGAGTTATCTATTGGCTTCAATAATGTACAGTCCATTCAGTTGTTATGGACATACATAAAACACTGGAGCATTGCATTTTGACAATAAGGCACAGTTATTTCCATGAACTATAACATCTGCATTGTTTATTTTGGATGAGCTGATCCGTATTGAGAAGAATGCTAATTGTACATAAAATGTAAAGTTGTTTTAAGATCAAAAAAAATTTTTAAACCACTTCTCGAACTGTAAAAACACTTAAGCTTCACTTACTTTTGAAATTAGGACATGTTTCAAGGACTCCGCATCCCCATTGTCAGCTGATGTTCAACTTGTTCTTCAGGTGACCGCCTCCCTCTCCTGGCGCTGTTCAATGAGTTGAATGATGTCATCTACTATTGGAATTTCAAAGTTCATGGCTCTCTTTTTGTTCTTCAAAATGTGTATATTTTCCCAAACTGTTAATTCCCAATACTTTTTTGCCGGTACAAAAGTTTTATGTCTTTGGAAATATTATGATTTTTTGACCAGAAATGATGTGCTATGGCTGATTTATCTGTCTGTTTGTATTTAATACATCGCATGTGTTCTTTCATCCTTATTTCTAGGTTTCTTTTTGTTTTCCCGATATAAATTTCGTGGCAATCCTCACATCTTACGCTATAAATTCTGGATAGTTTGTTGGTTGGACTTGTGTTTTTGAGCAGGTGATTTAGCATGTTTCTCATGTTGTATTTGTTATGTGGTACTAGTTGTATCTGAAATTGACGCAAAATGTTTTTAAATTTATTAAATGCCTTAGGGTGATACGTGAATTTGCAATATACTTTCTTTGGGTCGTCTGCTTTTAAAGTGCTAACGTCCTTGATGGTTTTCCGTCTTTTATGCTTGTTTTATCATTTTTTTTTAATAAATTTTGGATCAAAGCCATTCACAATTGCAACATATTTAATGTGATCTACTTCTTTGTTATATTCTTCTTATGTCAGTTGAACATCAGCTGATGATGGGGACGCGGAGTCCTTGAAACATGTCCTAATTTCAAAAGTAAGTGGAGCTTAAGTGTTTACAGTTCGAGATGTGGTTTAAAAAATTTTTTTGATTGATGAAGCTCCACTGTTTATAAATACTTCTATTTATAGTTTTATTGTTTTAAGATGATCTGTTATACATTATTTTTAATGCCATTCAGTTTTGGAAAGGAAGGAAAAAAAACTGTTTGCTGACATTGGTGTAAGCAGGAATAGGCATAATCTTTTCCACATTTTTTTAACATAGGAAAAAATTAATCAAATAATGATTTGTATTATCTCATTGGCATTGCAAAGCTTAAGAGTAGGAATTGGGTCGAGCAACTGAGCTGCCATTGCTGCGCCAGTGGGAAGGACCAGAGAGACATGGCCTTCCATGGGGCGGTACTAGCTGATGTCACAAAGCAGGAAGCAAGTCTGCCGTGAGAGATTAATGCACCTTCAGTACAGCCACTAGCTGATATCAAGAAGCGAGTAATATTATTACTGCACAGATACCATTTGAAACAATTCTAGAAATGTAAGCAGACAACATTCAACTACTGGAATGATCTGCTGTGGCTGACAGGACCATTTAAGAGTGATGCGAGGCCTGGCAGGACAGTGTAGTGTTTGGTGCTGACAAATGTAGCTTGGTGGCAAGGAGTCGGTGTAGTGAACCACTTCACTGATCATCGATCAGTGAGTTGTGCAGAGAGGTGTGGTATGTTCGAAACTCCAAGGTGAGGAGTTGGCAGGCTGTGGAACAATAAAGTAGCGCAGTTCACAAGCGAATATCAGAGTTGTGTTCATAGTCATCATGCAGGTTAGAGGTGAACCAGTGTGTACGTCATGAGCGATTACTAGCAGCACAAGTTGGTGCACGCAACAAGGACATTTTCCTGCCAGCTTTACCTGATATTTTCATATAAATATTATTCTGCACACCTGTTAGATCAAAATGTAAACTGTAAACTCTTGAATAATAGGGGATAAGTAAACAGCCTCTTTTCTTTATTCATTGTTAATATAGTTGAAAACCTAATTTGGAATTCTTTTAAGAACTGTCATTTTCTAATTGAAGTTTTTGAAACTCAAATTGTAATATAAATCATTTTATTGAATCAAACACTGTCAAAACTGTTTGATATTTTCCCTATAGTTTTAGTGTTCAACTCATCCAGATGAGGTTTCAAATCAGTAAGAAATGATGCTTTCCTGTGAGTACAAAATATAAGATGAACATGAATAATATATGTAGAAACAATGAAAACTGCACTTGTTACATGAATTAAGACAGTATTGCTAGTACAGCTTTTGAGATGCTAAAGTTTTTAAGCAGTTTCCCTCTAATTATCATCTTACTTTACAATTATATGTGATATGTATGAACCTTGAATCTTTTTCCTCAATAATAAACTCTAGAAATTATTTAGCATTGCTGATAGTGCTCACAGTACTTCTTGAATTATATACAATGCCTAGATTGATTCTAGAGGATTGCATATAGGATTTGTGATGGACAAAGCAATGTCTGGACAGGTTTTCTCTAGGTTCTCCACCATTCATTTCACCAGCAGCTAGATAAATTTTTCTTTCATCCACTACACTGCCATTTCTTATCATTCACTCCTTTCACCCTCATACCAGGTATCAGGCAATCCCCCATCCTGTATATTCTCTTGGATCCAAATTCCTCTGCTTCTTGACAGGCATCTTACCCTATGCACTTAAGTGCAAATCCTTGGAGGAATAAGTCCCCTATATAATGAGGATAAAATGGAATGGAAAATTCAGTAAATGCTGTCACAGAGTGTCCAACTCTTTCTTTGCCAAGAGAATCAGATGTTCCTACCACACTTAATTGCCCAAATGAACCAAGTGTTCACATTAACACAATCACCTAACCAATCACTCTTTGATGAATTTCCTTTGAGGTGAAATCATCTGCTGTCAACGACACCACACTGCTTAACTTGCATTGACTGATCATCCGAAGAGTTCCATTATTTATACAGTAACAACAAAAGTGTTTATTGGTAAGGCTTCTTTGTAGCTATGGAGGAGAGCCCACTGAACAGTCTAGTATCTCTACTTACTGGTACTACGAGGGCTGTTCAATAAAGAATGATCACAATTTGTTTTTAACAATGTACCGTTACTCATCAAAATTTTGATGGTCCTTCTCAAAATAGTCTCCCCTGAATGCGATGCACTTGTCCCAGCGCTTCTGCCAGTCTTCAAAGACATGCTGGAAACAATTTTTTGGGAGGTCCTTCAAAATCATCTTTGCAGCCTTCACCACTGCTTCTGATGATGGATGCCTCCCACGAAGGCGTTTCTTCAAGTTAGGGAATGGAAAAAAGTCACATGGCGGTAAATCTGGATTATAGGGAGGGTGAGGGATGCACTTCATGTTGATTTTTCGAAGATATTCAGCAACAACATTGGCAATATGCGGCTGCGCATTGTCATGGTGCAGCATCCAACCTGCTTCACGGAAATGTGGTCTTTTGCACCTTATATGGACTTGCAATATTTTCAGGACATCCCTGTAGTATTGTCCAGTTACTGATGTGTGCACAGGTACAGCATGCTGATAAACCATTCCATGAATATCAAAGAATGAGATGACCATAACTTTCCCAGCAGAGGCAACCACTTTTGCTTTTTTGGGGGTTGGTGATGAAGGAGATTTCCACACTGAGCTTTGCTGTTTGTTCTCAGAATCAAAATGATGTAGGCAAGTTTCATCAGCAGTGATTACGTTTGAAAGAAACTCCGGATATTCCTCTTACATCAACTTTAACTGCATGCAGACCTGCATGTGAATGTCCTTTTGTTCAGGAATCAACAGTCTTGGAACCCATCACACACAAACACGTCTCATGTGCAGTGTTTCTGTCACCAATGTGTGGGTGGCACCCAATGAAATGTTCAGTACTTCAGAAAGGGATCTTAAGGTAATTTGTCGATCCTCTCTCACAATGGCAGCAGCAGTGTTGTTTTCTTCCGTAAGAGCAGTAACTGGAGCACCAAGTTCACCTTCCTTTGAAATTGATTGTCTCTCCTCTTTAAACATTTTAGACCAGCTTTGAGCTGTGCTGTAGGGAAGAACAGACTCTCCATAGGCCTCCTGTAACAATGTATAGGCCTCAACTGAAGATTTGTTGAGACGAAAGTAGAATTTCAAAGCAGCATATTGTTCATCACATGTTAGATGCATTGCAGCGGTAGGCGATACTGAACATGTCTGAATTTGCCTGGTTCTCACAGGCGGGAACCAGGAGTACCAACAATGAAACTACTACAGCGTGTATGTTTCACATTAAGCTAACAGGATATAAGATTGAATTTTAGTGCGAAAAATTATGATCATTCTTTATTGTACAGCCCTCATATCTACTGAGGCACCACAAAGGTGGAGGTATTACTTTCCATTGATTAGACATAACTCATGAACTAGTTCATAGCTAAAATCTTTAATTATGCATTAACTGTTACACTACATCCTACCTAGTCAG
>CM060950.1:2330547-2335547 GCA_030765055.1 Mantis religiosa | reverse complement strand
CAAGTACGAGTCTTGCAGTCTACTAGGAGAGGCAAAAAGACTCCTTGGCTTTCAGATTGGATTATATTTGTCCTTAAACGCTACTAGGCCAGCAACTAAGCAGAGTCTTGCGGTGTTGTAGTATTACATTCCCCTAAACTGGGGTGAGACAAGGGCCAAGTGAAT
Source organism: Mantis religiosa (assembly GCA_030765055.1). NCBI lineage: Eukaryota > Metazoa > Arthropoda > Insecta > Mantodea > Mantidae > Mantis > Mantis religiosa. Next base: position 2,335,382 of record CM060950.1, on the reverse strand, counting down.
CCACCCATTCATTAATACTCTTTGCGCTAAGACAAAAATTACAATTGTGCAAAACGTGCTCCACAAGTAAGATAGGAAGTAATGTTTCTGACATAACCTTGAAACGCACATATTTTTAGCTCAAATCGTTTTCCTAATATATATATATATATAAATTACTAATGTGTTGTAACACTACATCATGACGTAAGACTACAATGACAATCACTATTATTGGCTGGCATGTATGTGTGTACGTACATTTATAATTACTCAGATATGAAATGTAAACGTTTGACATGACGTGATAAAAGAACTATTTTGAATAAGCCAAGGTGCTCGTTAAATTCGAGAGAAAGCAAACAGTACACTTCCTGCTGGCTTGTAAAATGCTGTATCTGCAGAACATGAGTCGTTACATTATTTGTTAGTTTATGAATGTTTCATAATATCTACTTACTCTAGACAGTTATAAACAGTATTATTAAGTTTAAAAACCAGGGGAAATGTATCAGTTGGATCAATTTGTAACTGAAATGGGATAGGAGGTAATCCGCCTTCCCCTTTGCCACTGCCAGTATAATCCAATTGAGTTAACGTGGGCACAAATTATGATGTAAACAGAGATAATGCTTTTAAACTGACTGACGTTAAACTACTTATTCACGAAGAAATTAACAAGGTAACACAAGCTTGGGGAAACTGTAAGACATGCAGACAACTGCAAGAAGAGGACTTTTGAAAGAAAATGCAGGTGACTAGATTTTGGAGGCTATCATCATAAATTTGCAATAGTCGGACGATGAAGACAATGACAATGACAAATTGTCCCTTGACTTAAGTGACATTGACAGCTATATGGATGGGCCACTGGCAGTTCCGTTGGATTAGAGAAATAGATAATTCATAAACTATAGTTATAGAATTTTAAACATATCCATAATATGCGAATATCCACGTTGCAATTATGATTTCGACAACTGTATTCTTATAAAAGTTTGGAAAATTCAGTTTGGTCTCGCTTAGGTTTATCGCCAAGGAGACTTGCATGCTCTAGGATAGTGTGCGAGAGAGAAGGAAATATGAAAGGAGTGGGAGTAACGAAGTGGCAACGCTGAGCGCGCTAACGCATCTGATTCGCCGCGTCCGGAAATCTTCCTATTTGAAAAACGTATTACTTCAGCTGTTTTGGGATTACACAATGAATAACACGTTCTGTGTTCTGAATATTGTCACCGATCACCTTGTTGTGGAGCTGCGACAAGCCGGGAGGTCTACTGCATTCTAGAACAATGACTGGAGCTATAAATAAGCGGCAAAGTGTGAGAAGAGTGAGTTGCAGTTGTCCAGTTGTGTTGTAATTGTGTGAGTTTTACCGCAGTGATTTCTTTGACCGGAGTAACGAGACGACCTTGAAGACTGTTGTTTGTTACTGACAAGTCTTTTGCTGCTGCCAGGGTTGTACAAAGCTTTTGTTTTCTGCAATAAAGGGTGTTTTAAATTTCTGCAAACAAGACTTTTTACTCTACCAACCCACAAAGTCACAATATTATAACATTCATGAGTGCTGATATTAAGCAAGCTATTTAAGATACTTAACTACCTTTAACTTAGAACATCTTAAAAATCGAAGTTGTTTCTTTGGTATCATTTAAGGAAATTTAACATATACATGCGAACTCACTCGATTCCTTAGCTCCCTTCCTGAATGTATCGTACAATGTCCTTGCATCCTTATCCATGTAACCGATGAACTTCCCTTCTTTAGACTCCTTGTAGAACTTCGAAACTCTTATCATTTCCGGACCCTGGAATTGAAAGAAAAACTTGTATAATAAGATTATTATGCAAAGCATCATACTCATCTTCGAAGATTTTTTACGAAGAAAGTTACTTTTATAAAACAAACCTAATAGATTTACAGAAACACATATACGTTACAATATGATTAGTTTATGAAAATGTCACAGTCACTTCTGGTATTAAGCTACGGCTCACGAAACACTGTACATATAAACAAATCAGCTGCAATGCTTTTCATTGTTGGATTGAGTATCCGGATAACTCCACCTGACCAAGATTCAATCTCGGGACCTCTTGAACTTGAGGCCGACACGCTACCACCTACACTACAGTGGTGGGCAGTCTTCGTCCATCTCTTGCAGTTCATAGATTATAAAAGAATTCAAAATAAAGACTTCAAAGCCTGTTCCCAGAAACTTCAATATAAGCATATTATCATTCAGTGATTTAGAACATTTGGGATTTTATTGAAAATTATTAGTTTCACTGTTGAGAAAACGAAAAAAAAAGAAACAATTTGCTACGTATGGTAATTTGGGGTGGAGTTTCTTTAAAATCTCCCGGTCTAATTCTAGGAGGACGCTAAATTACTAGTAAATACTGAATTTCGGATTTAACGGATTTTCTGTCCTTGAGTTAGGTATAAAACAAACAAACGCAAAACACATTCATAAAACACTTCTTGTAATGTCACCCTCGTTAGCTAATGGATAACGTGTGCTGCAAAAGTTTCAAGTTCAAATTCAGGTAAATCCATGCAATTTTTAAGTTTTCAAAATGCTTGTATGTAAACAAGATTAGAAAACTCAAATAGTTGGTGGGCAGAGATAGGAGGAATTATGGAAAAAATAGGAATGGGGGATATATGGATATTAGAGGAAAAGAATACGCGCGATGTGGGTGAATTAGTAAAATGCAGAATAGAAGATATAGAAGGACAGGAAATATGGGGAAGTCTATAAAATATGAAATCATTACAATTTTAAAAGCAAATAAAAAGAAATTGGGGACGAGAAGCTTTTGTAGATTACTGCAATAGACAAGAGAGAGAAGGGTTAGCTTGGATGAGAACAGGAGGGATAAGAGGTAGAGGAAAGGGAATTTGTAAACTGTGTTGGGGAAACGAAAGCATAGAACACTAGGTAATAGAATGCGAGGAGGTTGCAATGTGGAGAAAAAAGGTTTGGGAGGGAAAATGGGAGAAATTAGAGAAGAAGATAGTAGCTATAAAATGTTAACGAGCAGGGAGGAAAAGAAGGTAAGGATTACTGGCGAGTTCTTGCAGAAAGTAAAAGAAAAATGGGACAGAAGTGTAAATAATATAAGAAAGGAAGATGAGGGGGAAGAAAGGGGCTAATTAAGTAACAAGGAGGTATGGAGGTTATGAGCTACCTGGCAGAGCAGAAGACCAGGGTGTCATGTAAGCCAAGGTAGCAGTAAAGACAAATAAATGTAGCCATACCTTATAAATTGTAAAATTTTGGTACATGCACAGTAAAATATAGCTCAGAATAGCTCAGAATGTATCGTGATAGTTCGTGTAGGTAGTAAAAAGTAGTAAAAGTGAGGAAAAACAACAAAAGTAGGAAAAGGTAGTGTTGGGGTGCAGGACAGAATATAGAAATTTATTTAAAGTTATTCGACTTCAGTGACCCACAATCCGCTTGAAACCTATACCACATTAGCACCGTGCAGTTTCTAAACATTTGAATAACACAAAATGTGGAAAGTAAAGGTTTACTTCAGAACAGAGAGGGCAATAAACTTTCGAAATAACAACGGTGTATTTACTAATAAGCAGCAGAGAAAGTGATGCCAGATGCACAACAAGAAGTATGCACAAGGGGAAAAAAAGCATTTTATCATTAGAAGATACAAGTTGGTAAACTGCATTAAGATAAGGCGAGGAGACGAAGAGCAAAGGGTGTAATGGACTCGATGAAGTTGATAGAAAAGTTGGACTCTGTGAGTCACATTGAAGAATTAAAACACAGCATTTCGTCCTGTCAAAAGAGTCAATATTAAAAACACTAATAGCTAAAGCAGGTACAAAAGGCATATGAATGAGGTCGTTTGAACACTCCAGCGACATCATATGGTTGCCCCTCCCATAAGCGCCTCCGAATGTCGTACAATTGGCAATGTTCTTTATTAGCTACGCTCATTTTGAAAAAAGTTCTAGAAGTACAAAATATAGTCCATACCATTAACGAACTTGGAAACAACATAATTTTGCAATGGATTGCGGCCAATTGTGGAGTTCAGGGGAAAGAAAGGGCTGATGCATTAATAAAAAAGACAAAAAGATGAAAAATTAAACCGAAAGAAACAAAAGCCTTTGCATATAAATCAAATAAAAGGATTATAAAGAAAAAATATTAATGATAATTACAAATATGGATTAACTGAAAAAAATTGGTAACCGAAATATGAAAATCGTTCTAGAAAATCCCTCTGTAATTCTTGAATTGCCACGTAAATCTGCTGTTCTCATGATGAGACTTACTACAGCACTTCCCCAAATTGTATATTATGCTGTCAAGATATAGAAAGCCCGCCTCGGTAGCGTAGAGGGTAGCGTGTCTGCCTCACGTTCAAGCGGTCCCGAGTTCGAATATCAGACAGGGTGAGTTACCTGGATAAGGTTTTTCCGGGGTTTTCCCTTATCCTGAAAGACGAATGTCGGGTAACTCTAGGTTCCATGGACCCTGGACTCATTTGAGCATCATTTCACCCAATTCATTCACCGTCCGATATGACTTAACGTTGGAGAAGATAGATATAGAAATGGATAGAGAACATCTAAAGCTTCATAAAATTATCAAAATATAGGGTACGTCAAAATACTGAAAAGTCAGACGGAGAATGATTTCATTGTTGACTCCAGAGCATTAGTTTAAACAAGTATAAAGCCTTGAGAGTGTCTACTGCCATATGAAAATTCGTGTTTCAAAGAGTAGCTGAAATATTGTTAATATATGATGGAAGTTATTTATTGTTTTCCCTATGTGTTTGTCATTCGTGTGTGTGTCAAAATATCTGTTGAAGTCGAG